>VZTO01007776.1:106147-141510 GCA_013400615.1 Syrrhaptes paradoxus
GATATTCACTTGAAATCTGGTCTTTCTGTAAACATTGTATGGTTTCCTTCCCCTCTCCTCCCACTCAACTGTGCATTTATACAGGTTTAGCCTGTGACCCTTAAAACATGTGGAGAAGCTTTTATGATAGATAACCTGAAAGAGTATCTTGTGTTTGGGATGCTGCTGTTCTTTGCTGTGGCAGTCAGGTTTACCGAAAGCGTGTTGTTCATGCAGGCTTCCTGCATAATGTGCTGCTGAGCAAAGTGCTTGTTTCACAGTTATGAAACTGCTGCTATCACAATTACTGCATCGTAAAGCCTAACCTAATCAGGAGTGATCGATTTATGGCCATAACTTGTGTGCTGTGCTAGTGGAGTATGGTTCTGATGTTTCACATTCGGTTCATTACAGCCAAGCCACTGCCCTTCTCCTCTGATAAGATAATACTTTGTACCTTCCTTTGTAAATCTCAAGGTGCTTTACAGAGGTATCAGTATTTTACAAGTAGGGAAACTGAGGCATAAGGGACAAGTGACTCGCTCAAGGTCACACACTGAGTCAGTGGCGATTGAACATGACTGTGGCTATTCCCCATCTCTACTGCACTTTTACATCTGATATATTAATAGATTTTAACCATATAGGGAATTTATTGCCTGGTCTAATGTGCTTGATAAGAATATCCAGGTCAGTGAGGTTTACTTTTTTTTACAGCGGTGGGAGGATTTGCCGTGTTCCATTGACTGCTATGGTTCGACATGTGTCATCCTTATTTATTCAGTTAGTTTTATTGCTTTTAATCCATTAGATAATTTTTTCCCCTCTCTCTCAGGCCAAAAGCACTATTGGGGTAAACTTTTTCACTACATTGTGAGGGATGCCCCTTTTCCTTGCATAGCTTTTTCTTCTGCTTCGTTTAGTAGGAGTTTTTCAGTGTTGGACTTCAAATCTATCTCAGGAATGCACATGCATGTTTGTTACTTGTTTTCCTTTGGCACCATGTTAATATAGACGGCAAAAGGTTGAACAGTCACTGTTTTGATGCACTTTTTTAAGAAATAAAAAAACAATCTATAACCGGTTATTCTACCTGTCTGTGTGCAGATTTCCCTTTCACAGTTCTTAATCAAAGCTTCGTGCAGAGCCTGAAGTTAAAGACTGCTCTTAAAACTGGGAACTGCTGTAGTGCAGTGCTTCTGACAGTGTGTGTTCTGCTGTATCTTCCCTGTGCAGCCAAGCAGAAGGTGTGGAAGGTCAGTTAACTCTTTCTCCTACAGAATTCCTCTATGAATGTTTACTTCATCATTTCATGTTGGTTTCAGTGCGATTACTAGCCTGAAACTTCTTATGAAGCGCGGCCCTTCCTCAGGTTGTGTCTGTATGTACACACCAAAATGACTTCTATAGTATGGCTTGACAAAGACCGAGCTGTACACGTACGTCTGCGTTATGCTGGCAAGTACTACTTCCAGCCACTATTTGCTCAATGGGTGGAGTGTTTTTTCCCGATCTACTGAAGAATTTCTAGTAGCCAGAGGAAACAATTTGTATTACCTGCTTCATGCATAGAGGTGGCATTCTTTTGTTTTCTAGAAGACATCTATTTAGGCTACATTAAATTTATGTGAACCCCATTCACTGCTGTGGTGGTAGATGAAGTCTTAATATTGGGGTGAAGAAGCAATTTACAAGCCAGGCATACAAAATATATTCTGTTTAGCTCTAGCCTCAGCTTGAATCTCCCTTTTCCTGAATTCCTGGTGATGGTTTTCTCCCTACTTTTGAACTTAGTATTTAAGAAGCCTTATTTTCTTTTCACTTTCTTAAAAAAAAGTATTGAATGCTTAGTTCAGCAGTAAAACAACTCCTGCTACTGAAACAATACTGTAGGCTGCTCTTTCAGTGAGCCTTGTGAACAGCCAGTTTTATTCTTCTGATAAGCCCTATGCCCTATCAATTGGGAAGTGTAGCATATAGTCATTTCCTGCATTTTGAGCTGCCCATTTCTTCTGAGCTCTGAAGCAAGCACTGAATCTGCTTTTTGTTCTTCCAGTGCTACTGTAATACTAATGGAAGCAGAAAGCATTTAGTTAGTTCATAAAATACAAGCACTGTTTCTACTGGGATATTTATTCTGACCTTTATTTTGGACAGTTTCTCTGCCATGATCAGATTCTCTGATTACAATGTCAGCTTTCACTAGAAACCTCTTTGTGATTTAACGGGCAGGGTTTTGGAGTTTGAGCAACTGGGTATGCCGCAGCTCCGACATGTAAGTAGTACTCAAATGTTGAAAGTTGTTCCTGGCAATGAGGTTGCACTGGGCTCTCGTTTCTGGGCTCTGCCATAGGTCTTACTTTATGACCCAGGGCAAAGTTCTTGACTTGCCTGTGTTCCAGTGTGTAATATGAAAATACTCCTTTCAGGGCTGTTGGGATGTTTTCACGTTTGTAAAGTGTTTGAAGATTCTTGGCTGGATGGTAGTGCACGCTGCTGCTCTCGGTAGTATAAACATGAATGTCGTGAGTGTATTTACACAGAATAAGAAGTAGTTATTTAAGCTAATACTGATTTTTCATGCCACAGATGGGAGAGGTAAGTAGCTGGTCACCGTCTTCTCAACTAAGTTGCATTATGTATGGTTTCCAGACATCACAGTGGGTCGTTCTCTTGGCTGTTTGCGTTTCATGGGGGCTTCATCTGTTTGATGGAGTGGTGCTGTTTAGTGATAACTGAAAGAGAGGGGACTTGCTGAACTTGAAACTTATTCCTCCCTCTTTAATTTCCTCATCCATAGAAGTAGAATGATGTTAACATATTGGAGATTCATAAAATTTAAGGTGAGAACAGACCATTAAATCTCCTTGTCTGATATGTTTTATATGCTTTGTATCACAAGCCCTTAAATTTTAATCATTTACTCTGAAACTGAGACCAGTAACTGATGTTTGGCTAAAAACAATTTGAAAGCTTTCCAGCCTTGAATGTCCATCATTAGTAATTTCAGACTCATCACTTCTCTTGGTAGTTTGTGCCATCTCACTGTTAAAAATGAGTGGCTGATTTCTGATTTGGATTTGTCTTAAGTTCTGCTGCTGGTTCTTGTTATGACTTTTCCTGACAAGATTAGAGCCCTGCAGTATCCAGTACTTTCTTGCCATGGAGGTACTTACACTCTGTAATCAAGTTACTCGATTGATAAGGAAACAGAGTTGAGCTTTTAAGTCTCACTCTCAGGCATTTTCTCCAGCGCTCGGATCATCCGGTGATTCTTCATGGTCTCTGTTTATTTTTAACATTGTGGAAACCAAAAATGGTGAATGTTCCAGCCTGCCTGTTATTCATCCTGAATACCGAGGTGCAACAGCCGTTTGAAGGGTTCACAGGAGCCCTTTTGCGTAAGGAAATCCCGTTTGTGAGCCTTGCTGCTCCGACACTGAGATTCTTTCTAGTAAAATCTGCCATTTAATAGTTCCAGTCTGCATTTCTTAGATTGTGAATTTACCTTTGTACTCAGATGTGTTTTACTTTCCTGAGCTAAGTTAAGGTAGGTATTCAGACTTCTTCCTTTCACTGTCCTTTCTTCATAATAATGTACTGTTCCTATAGTCCTGGTGTCAGTCACAGATTTTTATCTGCAGTGATAAAAATGCTGAACTGCATCAGACCTTAAATTTAGTGACAAAAAAATTAGCATGATGCAATCCCAGGAAGTAGATTAAGAACTGGCTAACTGACAGCTCTCAGAAAGTACCAGTCGATAGGGAGCAGCGATGTGGATTTCCACTAGAACCAGAGTACTCTCTGTGCACATACTTTCCTTTGTCCAACTGCATTTCTACTCTCAAAGTTAGTCCTTTATCAAGACGTGACTGGCACTACCAATGTCCCTGTTCTCTAATTCTTTACTGGGATTTTATTNATGTTTTCTAGGTTTATTTCAAATGTTTCGCTCTTAATGGATTTGCTGAAAATCAGCTTTTATTACTTAATTAGAAGGTAGTTTGTGTGACAATAGTGTGTTGCCCCACTCTAATGGAGAACTGTTCACAATAATCCTGGTTCTCCCTTCCACTAGAAAGTTAGTTTTAAAAATGTTGTTATTGTAATTTTTTTTTTTAATGTCTTGACTCTTGCACTTTGGTTAGTAAGACGAATGTCCTAAAGCCTTTTGTTCCTGGATGTCTGCAAGTATAAAACCACAAGGCTTTTGGGGTGGCTGTGGTGCATCTGCACCTTTCTAACCTTTGCAAGTGGCTACTTCTGAAGACACTTGTGAATTATCCTTCAGCTCATTTCGTGGGCATAATTCTGATAAATGTTGGTGTCACACCTCTGTAGCACCCGGGTAAATTCTGTTTTATTCATAGCAATGTGCCTCCTTTTTGTTAAAAATACAGCTGCCTTCACTTGCTGGCTGTTCCCTTGAATTTCCCTTTTCCTGTCCCAAACTGATTTAGCTTTTACTCCCTCCGTGTTGCAGCTGTAATCAGCACTGCACACAAATGTCTCTATAGGAGAGGCAGTATTTTTGCTGTTCCTTTTTAGGACACGGTGTAATATGGGATCTTGGAAAACAAACCTGATTTAAATACTGCTGTCAGTAGGAAGTGTTTTGTGTTCTGAGTTTGTTTGTTTGTTTTGGGTTGGTTTGAAGCCAAGCCAGGTTGGTGTGGTTGCTTAGCATAACTAGGGTTTGGTTAATAAAAGGCTGCATCAGGGTGACTTGGCAGGAAGGGGCTCCTACCCCTCTGTAGGGGTATGATGTGCTGTGGGCATGTGGCGTAGGAGAGTGTCCATGTCCATGTTTTGAAACCTGCGAATTCCAGGCAGATAAAATGCAAAGAGGTCGGGTGAGTATCTGAAGTTTGGGGTGTCTGCTTCCTTTCTGGCTATCGAGTAGGAAACCTGCCATAGGGATAGGCTTTGAGGAAAGACTGGGAAGGGGGAAGAAAGGGAAGAGGACTGAGGCACAGGATTTTGGAGGCTGGGAAAGATACTGTAAAAGATGATAACGCCATTTCTGCTGCTTGCCATCTGAGGTGTGGCACTGTGGAAGTCTAAGGCGAGTAATAGAGACTCAAAAATGTGTGCTGATCTGTTGGACATAAATATTTCTTATAATGCAAGCGTCTGAACTCAGCCAGCGGCTTTCCTGCCGCCTAGCTAAATCCGTACCTGATTTTTCTGTTCCTCTGCTGTCTTGCAGGGGTTGTTTATTGACTGAAATTGTTTCCATATGGCTGCAATGTAGAGCTTGATTACATTAAACGTGGTGCTTTCCTGTGGCATTGCAGTGCTATGGAAAGATCATCCCTCTTTCCTTCCAAGCTCCCCTTTCTCCCTAAAACCTTGGCTTTGGAATCTGTAACTTGTTTAGGTATTATCTTCCCCCTCTCTGAGGCTTGTAGAACTCCATGGAAAGCTGGGATCCAGTGCTTTTTTGGGTCTGTGTATCTGATTGCTTAGGTTGGTTATGTTTGCATATAAATTGCTGATAAGATGAAGATCAGAGTTGCAGTTTGAGAGCATTACTGGAGCTGGGGCCCCAATCTGTTATAAAAAGCACTGAAAAAGTATGCAGGAAAGAGATAGTCTCTACTTCCAAAGAGCTTAGTGCCCATCAGGCCAGTCCATTTACATTGGATTTGTTTACACTGATCATTGATTTAAATACCACTCCAAGATGATATTAAAATTCCTGTACTTGGACACTTCAGGATGCTAGAGGGCCCGATTCACTACTTATCTGCAGCCTGGAAGCCATGTCTAGTTTGTGGACAACAGATCCATTTAATAGCAAATGGATGCAGCTGTATCTCTGATAAGAATAAAAGCTGATCGCTGGCTAAGTTCGTTAATAAAACCAGCAGTGAAGCATCCCCACCCTCTCTTTGCAAGTATGCTCTCTTTTGTAAACTTCAGTTTATAACCTGCATTCAACATTTCGTTTTTGTTAAAAGTTTTCCATTTAAATAAGAAAAATATGTTTATAGTTTAGCCTAAGCCTAAGTCATCTGAGGTGATGCCTACATTTCTTGTAAAGTACTTGAACAGCACCTAAGCAATGTATTTTTACTGCCAATATCTCAAATAAAGTCAAAGCAGTGAAGTGATGGTAGTCACTCTTGGCTGAACACATGGAACCGCTACCTGATGAAGTAAACCAGCTTTTGACAGAAGTAGCCTCTTCTGCATGTGCATACAGAATATTTTCGTCATTTCTCTATATTCAGATAGTTCAGATCACAGACTGTTTAATTCAAAACTGAAAAACCATTTGGGAGCTGTAAAGGCAGAAATGCTTGTTTTCCTCGCCTGACAGAAGGTGGAAGAAAAGAACAATGAGGGAAGAGATTCANAATGAACACTTCAAGAGGAGAAATAAGCTTTCCTAACTATGGGCTATCCAGTGACTTGCTGGGTGGTGTAGGGCACTCTGAAGTGTTAGGTGTCTATGAGGCAGGTTCAGGCTGCAAGTTATTTAAAACAATTTAGAGGTGTTTGACTAGTGAGGTGGCAGGTAAAAGGAAAACAACGACCATGAAGCTGTCATGGCCATCTCCTCTGCTTGTTCTTTTCCTTAAAGGACTTGTTGCTGCCCAGCTGTAAAGGCTGTAGGGACGTAGTTCCAGTTGGGGTATTACAAGTCTTTACATTGTGGGTCCGATGGAGTAGGCTCTTTTCAGCCTGTTCCAAGGCACCTCGTTTAAACCGCAGGGTGGATTTAAAACCTTTCATTCTCCTTTGTGTTTCTACTTTAGCTGGCTCCCTATCCAGCATGCTGGTTTTTGTGGATCCCTTGACAGATGGCTTGTATACATTGTGAGGAGAGAACTTTTGAAGAAAGGCTGTGGATCCTGCAGCTGCAGCAGGATGCCTACAGATCCTGATTTATTTTGAAGATCTTTCTACTCCCTATTTTGCAAAACGCTGTGGGAAAGGTAGGTTGGAGAAGCTTTAGTGTTCTTCTGTCCCTCACAAAATTCACTAGTGATGTGGGAGCAGAAACGAAGTTTAGAGTGCATTTAGTTTTTGGTGTTGTCGTCTTCACAGAAAGGGAGAAGAAAAGGTCTGTGACACTCACCATTTATCTTGTCTGTTCTACTTCTTGCATGTCAGAGCTGTGTTCTGCTTCTTACCCGGTGGATGACCAGCTAAAACAAAAACAGCTTCGCCTCTTTAAACGCCTCCTTTACACTAATAAAGTGTAGTTGATTTGCCAGTTGCTTTTCTGTGATTTTTGGAACTATTGAAACAGCATGAGTTGATGAAGACTCTCTTGTGTATTTTATGTGAGCTCAGATATTTGAATGTGGAATAGAAGTAGTACTGAATATCTGCAATTTCCGTTAAATTTCAATGCCTTTAAGGGGTGAGTCCTTAGAACAAGATGTAACTAATGTTAGAGGCAGTGTGAGTGCTCTCTGGCTTTCATGAGAACTGAACTGGAACTACATTGAGGATATTTTCTTTTTTTAATTAACAGGAGATCACTGAGTTCTAGGTCCTTTCATACTTAAGAATAATTCTCCATTGTTTTTGCTTTTGACAGACTTTTACTGTCAGCCTTCCACAGGAGACATTGGCCCTTCCTCCAATTATTTGATGAAACAATTTACTATGTGCAGCCTTCCCCTCACCCTTCAAGATAGAAATCTGCTTCTGGTGTCCTCCTGGGTGCTGCTTCCCAATTCTGCTTTATGTTCTCTGTCTCTTCCAGATGAAAACCTGCACAGTGTTGGGATTGAAACACTTTCATTCTCTTTGCACACTCTTGAAAAAAAAGTCCATAGTGCTGGCCTTCTAGTTAACAGTGTGTGTTAAATGTCCTGCAAATAACTGAATAAAGAGGATGATCCTTCTGTTTTCTTCTAATGAGAATTACTTCTGACAAAAGACTGCAGGCTCAGGGCCATGCTGCCATTGCAGTATTATCAGTATATTTTGGCTGCAAATGTGATTTCTTTTTTCTTAAATATTAAAGGGAGGGGTTATGACTTCTGGGATATAATTGTGTGGAGACGTTACTTGGGCAGACCTCCTAAATTCTCCTGCATTAATTTGGATGTGCTGGGTATGAGTTCTGTGCGCTTACACCTGCTAAGGAGACTCCTGGACCGTAACTCGTGTTCCCAGGAATTGGAGAAATTGCAGCTAATGTTTCTGCTTGCTGCTGCATCTTGAGTCTCCCATGCCTGTTTTCCCTCCTCCTCTTGATGGTCTTTCTCTTACCTGTCCCTGTGCTTTTTGCAGTCATAGTTTCCAATTAAAAGTTTAGCTTAAACTCCATTTTAACTAGCTTTTCCATTCTGGCCTTAGTTATCCACCTAGCAGAAGTGATACAGCAATATTCTCTCAGCTTTCTGAAGCCACCATGCCAGAAAAGTGTGGGTATCATCTTGCAGCTCTGAGATGGTTTGTGCTCGTAGGAAGATGCTTCTGCAGTCCAGTCACTACCCCAGCACCAGCCTAAATCCAGGTGGATCATCATGTGCCTGCAACACTTATTTTTAGACCAAGTTGCACAGGAAAATTGCATATGCAGGGAAGGTTAGACCTGACAAGCTTGAGAGGTGCTATCCAACCTCGACAATTCTGTGATGTGTGCAAATGGGGAAATGAAACTGATAGTTTTCATATAGATTCATCCTGTCCCCAGTTCCTTCTCTCCTTATTTTTGAAAAGTGGATGTTTTAAAGCCTTTCATAATATTTCTTAAAGACCTGCTACTCCAAATGATTCAACACTGTGGCTGGCACAAGGGAGAGTTAGAGACCAGTTAATTGGTGTTTTACATGGTAGACTTGGAAATTGTGAAGTCAGTGAGGTTTGTGCATTCCTGCTCTTTTTTTGCAGTGGCAGGGGCGCAGGCACACAGTACTGCTAAGAATAAGGGTGCATGTCTTGAAAGTATTGCTTGAAGCTAGGCTCTGATCGGCAGTAATGGCAGAGCTATGCTAATTTGTACCTCTGAATATAAAAAATAAAAATTACTGAAGAGTTGCAAAACACAAGATAGAGACTAAGTTCAGTTAAAAGCAGGTTTAATAGATGAATGGCTGTAGTGGTCAGAAGTTTGCATTGTCTGGCCCGAGGCTTGATAACTAGCAGTGGTGGATGCTGAGGGAAGCCTGTAAGAACAGGGCAAACATTTGGTATCTCCCCAGCATATACTTGCAAATATCCTCACTGTGTGCTTCAGGCATTCGGTATATCTTTTGTATCCCATCTTTAACACTTAAAGAGAGGTTTAGGCATGTTAAATCCTTAATGGCCCATTAGTCTAGACAAGCTGCCACCCTGAGCTGTGTCCCTTGCAGTGTTTTCCACCTGCTGAATGGCACATACCTGGAGGCTAGGTAGCCTTTGGTGAGGTGCTTTTTTTTTTTTAGTTCAGTACCTAGTGAGCGAATGTCCTTATTTATAAATCAAGACCCCTCTTTTTGTTTGTTTGTTGTATTCCTTATTTCCTGGCATCACTCACTATGTCACTTAAGGCATGAGCAAACACCATCTTTTAAATTCTGGGTGCTGGATAGTGAACAGTTTTCCCTCCCAAAGTTACCATCCTCACAGATCTGTTGACGAGGCTGCTTGTTTAATAACTCTCTCATTTGGTTCAGATGAAATTGGTGGGGATAACATGGACCTCTGTGTGACTTGTTGTTTGGTCCAGCCCAGATAGTTTTGCTGAAAGTGATTTGGGGAGTGCTCAGGCAAGGTTCGGCACCTAAAGGATTCTGCAAGTGCTGGCTCCTGGCAGGGAGGTGGCGGCAGGAGAGGCAGGGCATGCATGGGTTAGCTTTCTACTGACGTACCTGCATCCAGAAGAGTACATCTGTCTGTGTCTAGAGTAGCACGAACGTTGTCGAACGAGGGCAATGACTGATTTCTCTCCATTTTTAGGTCGTCTCCAAACATCTATAGGACTATCAAGTTACTGTTTAACTCCAGCTTTGTGTACTCTTCATACATAAGGACTAAGTCTGCTGTCATTTAGAAAATGAAGGGGTTTTTCTGACTTGTCAGTACCTTTTTGGTGTGGTACAATTGCTATTTAGCTGTCATTTCTCTTAACTTGTAATGCTGTCTCCAGTCTATGCAGTTTTATATCCCATTAGCTCACTCTTTCTCATGCTCATCATATTGCACTGCAATCATCTGTCCTCTTTTCTGCCCCCTAGTACTGTTGGATTTCTCTCTTTCAATGCTGTGTTTTCTAAAAACCTTCCTATAAAATGCCACTGTGTGAGACTATTTTCTTGTCTATGATGATCTTTAAATCTTGAACAAAGACATTTTCATTTTTTTTTCTGTATATGTATTTGATAACCTCAGCTTTTCAGAGCCTGTCTCCTAGTTTACCTAAAACGTTATTTTTTTTATACAGTATGTGTGAACATACTGTTTCAAATGCTGTACGACAGTGCTAATTCTTTAATGAAGGGGGGAAAGGAGCTGGAAACAGCGCTGCAAATGATGTCCCCGTGAGTTGCATCATTGAAAGCACAAGGGTTAGTATTTTTCTCCAGATATTAATCTGTTTCCTGCTTTTATTTTAATGTATGCGTATGAAAAGATTTTGTTTTCTTTGTCCCTTTGCACTTGAACTAGAAACTACTCTTTTTGTGGTGCACAGTAGAAAAGTATTTTTTTTAGTACTCTTGGTTTGACAGTTTCTCTGTAGAGGAAAAAGAGCAGACTGAGACATCCTTCCCACGAAATATAAAATGAGAGGAGGACTGCAAGATCTGAACTTAGCGTTGTCTCCACTGGTAGGAACAAAGATGACAAAATAGGTTGAATGGTCCCTTGTTCCCTCTGTTTTGGAGAGAGCAAGGGAGTAAATGGCTGTGAATGACATTTGCATTTCTCCTTGCATTAAGTTGGTAACAGTTCTAATAGGAATGGATTGGAAATGGGTTTGCTTAACCTGAAATGAGTAGCATGCTTATATTTCATTGCTGCTGCTGCTTTCTATCTGAAGATTTCAGTTTTACAGCTGTTATTAAAAATTTATGGGGTAAGTTGAGATCAAAGCAAGTATATATTCTCTTTATTATGTAAACTTGGGTTTTGTGCATCATATGCATTGCATCCATACACTTTATGCAGGAATTTCTGTACTAGCAAAGGCAAACAGCCTTTACATGGCGCAGTTAGCCCTGAGATGTGGAAAAGCAGGGTTATATCCCTGTGATTAACGGTGCTCTGATTCGACGTCTGCTTTCCTTATCTCCCAGGTAGCTTCTTATGAAAAGGAAGATCTCTCCTGAGGTACTGTACTTACCTGTTTCCTAGTTGAAATCTTACATACTGTGCTTCATACTGAGGGTTTTTTCACACTTATTTTTTTTATGTTCTACATAACCTAGGTTTCCCACTGGTGTGATGAAGGACTGCCTTGGACTATGGGATTTTTTTCACTTCCTAAGGCCTAGACCTGAAAACATTTATATAGATAGACACTTAACCTTATGTGAGGGATCATAGCCTCACAGTTAGGGCTTTAAGAGGTTTCCAGGACTGGGATGGCCTGTCTTTCATGTGTTTGGTGACAAACAAGGCAGCCCTCACTCTGCGTAACAGGGTCTGCTGAATGCCTTCTGTTCAGATTTTTTCTTCCTCTTGTCCTCCATTCCCACCTTGCTGCATACAGAAGCAAGCTGTCAATAACTGCATCTTTTATCGAATTTTTAGGGTGTGTGCTTTTTTTTTTAAGGTGTCAACTTGGAGAATGTATGTATTATCTAACAACCTCAAGTTTTACCAGGACTCAAGACCTCACTTCTGCAGTGCAAAGCTTGCAGATGTGAACCCTGATGGTTCCAGTTGGAGCAGACAACTGAAAAATCCATAGTTGGGTGGTTCTTGAAGGGCTGTGGTTCCTCGTGTTCAGGCACCTCTTTGACATTCACACGTGCCAATTCTTTTTGGTTTGTATCCTGTCCTGTGTTACCAGCTAGCTGGTGGTTTCTGAGCTCTCACGTGAGCCCTTGCTTTTGCACTTGTTGGGATTTGTGTCTGCAGTCCTGGGTATAACTTGGCCCTTGGTGTGTTGTTCCTTTAAAGCACTGATAAAACGACTGGTACAATAGGGGGAGGAAGGGAAAGCAAACAGCTGAAAAGCTGCTAGATGTAAAGATTAATCAGTCTGGTTTAAATAGTGGCAAAGCTACTAGCATTCTTTTCTACGCAGCGTGTTTTCTTCCATTCTGCTTTTGCAAAGTTGTTTCTCCAGGGGAAGATTTCAGGCTCCATAAGGCTATGTTCTTATATTAGTGTCAGGACACAGGCTAAGATTATTTGTGTGAATTTGTATAAACAGTTACATTACCTGGGGTTACTTTCTTGCTTTCTCGCTTGGTGGAATTATGACCTCATCTTGCAGAGTTGCTTAGCTATTGCTCTGTTCCTATGTACCTGTATTTACAAACTCCTTCCAGGGAACTCTGTCTGTGAGCTTCCATCCTAAGTGAAGGAGAAGTCGGTGTACATGACAGGGACTAACCAGCCTGTGCAGATGACAAAACCAGTCCTGTTTATAAATATTATGAAGAATATATCCTGGTATTCTCACAGGAGGGGGACAGCCAGACACAAGGTTGCTATAATTATTTAGTTGGTTAGTGAGTTTGTTGGTTTTTTTTTTAAACTATTTGAAGAGTATATACCCCCATGCCTGTAAACAGTTTCCTGCGCCCTTATAACACACAGAGAATTGTTCCAGTTTTGCTGTAAGGAATGAAGTGGTATGAGCAATCTTGGAAGATGGGGGCACTTCCTAAAACAGATCAGACCCTGACACTGTTTGTAGACCTGTTTTCTACCCACAGCCACTCATCCTCTCTCTTCTCTCCTGGGGGTTTTCGCCTCCTCTGCTCTTCTGGTTTGGCTGCTTGCATAAGCAGGCTTAAAGAAGGGTTGTAAAACTATGAGTGGGGCAGGGGAAGCAAGGGAAATGGGTAGAAATTATAATTATTTTACATTGTCCTAACTTTTCCAAATTGATTACTAGTCGTGCTTACAAAGCACCATTTACAACACAGGTCAAAAACTGAGGAGCTCTTGTTCAAATCTGTATCAAACAGCTGCTTTCCATATCGGTGTTAGTCTCTTGCTGAGTCTTTGGTCTCTAAGGTGTTAAAAGGGGGGCCCTGAAAGAATTGCAGCAAAATTAAATGTTCTGGACTCTATGGGCGCATTCTCCAGTGCTGTTGGTGCTTGCTGGCATTGTCTAGGAAGTAGAAGCTGAAGGGATGCATGTTTTTTATCAATATTTTTAATTAATACATGATGAGAGTTTCCATTTATGGGGGTACTAGCAGCTTTTTTAATCTCACCCTATCAAAAGCAGAGAGGAATGGGCAAGAGGGCAGGTGTGGCTCAAGGAGAGCAGAGACGTCACTCTGAGCAGGTGGAAGCTGGACGGTAATGCAAGTGAGTATACTGGGGGGACTGGACATGGTCCTTCATACTGGTGTGCCGCAGAGCCCAGGGTAGTAGTGCTCCAGCAGCCTGAAACTGTGGCAAAGTGAAACCACAGAGGTGATAAGCAGTGGATGGGGAGGTTGTGTGATGGTTGGGGTTTTTTAGGAAGGATTTTGCTTTTGGGAGGGGCTTAACTCCTGAGCCATCAGAGAGTGGTCATTAGATCACCTGGCAAGCAAGAGAAAAGAAGGAAAACCAAGAAACGTTTTTTTCTAGCACACACTGTCCTGTTTCTTGCCTAGTCATGATTTTTTGGGGACAGTGTTTTTCTTTTTGCTGAACAGTGAACTTGCAGATCCAGGTAGCTGTGGGAAGGTAAGAGTGTTATTCTTATTGGGAACATCTTGGAAGGGGAACAGTCTTGAAGGCAAGAACAATAAATGCTGTGGTATAATGGAGACTAAACCGTGCTTAAAACAAGTCTGTATCCATCACTTTGATATACTGAAATCCCAATCTGCTGATTTGATGTCAGGATGATGAATTATAACCTTTTTTATTATTTATTTTAAGGCTTAGTTGCAGACTTTATAAAAACATAAAGTATGTCTGGCTCCGGTTGTAAGGCTTGTTGAATGGCTGGCAGAAGCTTTTAGATTTGGAGCACAAGTGGTGGTTTGTTTTTGTATTTATATGCATACAAATGCATTTGTATGTACATACAATTTATGTTTGTTTATGTGTGTAATTTACAATGGCTAAAATTACAACCTGGTATAAATCTCGTTTAGTTACATGCATGGTTTTGGTTAGAGGTCAATCCATGGGTGTTACCTCACTGTTGTTGGAAGCATTCCTGTGTGTGGAGAGACAAGTTTAAGCTGATAGGGAACCAGTTTAAGATGAAACCACTCATAGTGGCAACCAGGTTGTGTAGATTTATTTAAATTGCTCAGAGGTGTAGTTTAATCCTTCCAGTTTGTGTAGACATGGCCATTGGAGAACATCCCTGACAATGCCGTGCCTATGCGTGGCTTCGCGTAGCAAGCGCTGTGCTGTGCTGCAGTGCTCCTGGACCACTCTGGTACTGGTGGTACTGGTGGGATGGCTTTGTTCTGGCTTGTAGTAGTGTTGACAGCTTATCTTGATGTCTTGAATAGGTCTGAGATGAAATATCATCTTGCTCATTCGGGCTAAAACCTTCTCCACTTCTTGTCAGATGGTAAATCTTTCCCTGAAAGCTTTGAGATTGCTTTTGCTGCTTCCTAGACTGGGAGCGACCAACTTTGGCTGCTCAAAGCACAGTTTAATAGTTTATAAACAACTTGTTACACCTGTTGGAGCATTTCTTTTATATCCCGGGCGATACAAAGCTGATAGCCCCCGCCCTTTCAAGTCTGCAGTTTTAGAAAGTGGAAGAAAAGGTGGTTTGTTTTTAATTTGCGTGTTTCTTCCTAAAGGATGGGTACATTTGTTTGCTTGAATTTCATATTTTTCATGTTCACAACCTGTTGGTCTAAACAGCCAAGTCTGATCCAGACACTTAAAATCAACTCATTTCCCCATAGCTTCGGGTCAGAAATTGGAGTGCCTCCTGGATAGGCAAAAGACCCATTAGATATGTCCCAGAAGTTCCCTTGGCTCTGATAAATACATCATATAGATGCCGTATTAACCTAAATATGGCTTCAGAGGGTGGCTGGTGTCGATTGTCAAGAGTTGACACTGCAGCATGTGGATCAATTTAAATCAGAGTGGTTCAAATAGCAGGCAGGAAACTTGGGCTTGAATAATTGATCTTTAGTTTTGTTTTGCACGTTATTTCTTAGGTTCTGCTGATAACTTCAGAGTTTTCTAGCAAGTGTCAAGAAGTAACCTAAGCAATTACATTACCTCTTTTGCATTTGTTACATGCTGAATTAGAAAACAGTTAATTTTCTGTGTATTTCCCAGCTGATTCTTATTTACAAATCATGTCAACTACATTGCAATGGAAATGGGAATTCAATTGAAAGTGAGGTTTTACTTGACGTAAGTGTGTTACACTTATGTCAAAATACAGTTTTTCTTTTAAAATATACCTATTAAATACAGTGAGTCTTGTCTGGATAAGGTAGATTTCACTTAATTTCTAGTTACTTTGCCCTTCAAAAACATAAAGCTGGCAGTGCTCATCAACTTATCTTATTTTTATTCCTCATTTAAAAGCGAGAAACTGTTTTTCCTGCTTTCTGAATTCCCAGCTGATTTCGCAACTTTGAAAGCAGCAGTCATTGAACTGAGCTAAATAAGCAAAGTAAAAAGAAAATGTTTGTTCTTTTGTACTTGCAGACAAGGATACTGCATGAAAGATGGGTTGGCACTTAATCAGACGCTAGTTCCCAGTGCTTACCAAGTGACTCCCACTAGTTCACTGCCTTGATATTATTTTTCCCTTGGAAAATTTTTGCAAAATATGCATCTTGCTCATGTTGCTAATTTAAATTCTTTTAAATTGGAAAGTAATTTAAAAGCTTTTATTTTTAATCTGCATGACTCTGCAGCGATGCAGATGCACCTTTCCTTGTGAGTGTTGCAGCTGTGTTTGGGAAGTCAAGGGCATGTGTACCACAGACCCAGCCCCATCAGACATCCTGTGGCTGGATGCGAGATTGACGTGACGTGCTCCCACCCCGCTGGGGATCTCATACACGCAGCCCAGCACTACGGTGTGTGTTTTGCTCCGGTGTGTGTTTTGCTCCGTGGCCTCNGTACACGCAGCCCAGCGCTACCGTGTGTGTTTTGCTCCGTGGCCTCGTATCCCAAATTTGGCTGCTCATGTGATCAGCCTTTCAGTGGCACCTGGGGCCAGGGCAAGGAAAGAAGTGGTGCTGTCCTGGAGCTGGCACGTGCCCTGTTAGAGAATCATACTCAGAGTATTGTCCAGCTTTGAGTCCTGTCTGGGGACTTTTTTGGGGGGCACCCCTATACCTGAAGCTGTATATTCATGACCTGCAAGTCTGGAGCCAGGAAAGGAAGTAACCACAAGTAACGTGCTTAGGAGTGAGCTCTTCTCTTACGATAATACCCATGTGAAGCTCTTCAGCTGTTCAAATGATAGGATTTGGTTTGGCTTTTTTGTTGTGCCTGCTCCAAAGCTTTTAGGATGAGTCTCTGGAAGATTTTTGGAAAGGAACTGCTTAAATGGCTTCTGTTGAAAGATACACATTCACGGCAGGATGCTCACTGTGTAACAGGGCTCTCTGCTGGCTATTTTGAGTTTATCTTTTTAGATAATGCTTGCCCTGGCATCATTCATAGTGCTCCTTTAACTTTTAAAGGCTTTAAATGCAAGTTAAACATAGACCATCTACTTCTACTGAATCCTTTTGGGCTCATGTAAGACACTGAAGGCGGCAGCAGTGTGTCCTTTCACTGACAAAGCAGTGGGTCTTGAGCAGACGGCAGAGCCACCATCTGTAAATGCTAAAATTGGAATTTGAGTGTAGAAGAATAAGAAATGGTTTGAACTCTACTTGAAGGCAAGACAGGAAGGTTGTCCTGCGGTCGCTAGAGCGGGAGCTCCGTTTCCAAAATGAGCATGCTCAACAGATGCAGCTTCTGTGCAGTCGTTAAAAATAAATTGTGAAGAGTTAAAAAAAGGGAAAAATTGGGAAACAAATCTGGGCATCAGTTTATGGCAGCTCTGGTTTTCTGAGTGTATTGGGGAATGAGTTTCGGAGATCTTGAGGCAGGAAATCTTCATACACAGCTGTAATAGCTTCTTTTACTCTCCTTTTGGGGTATTAACTTTTGCTGTTCCTTAGGTCTGGACGGTTTGTGCTCTTGAAAGGAGCTAAGCTCCATCTGCTTTTTAAAAATGAGAAAAATGGTGTTTTGCATCACACTGGCATTTGAGGTAGGGTTGGCTGTGGGTTTGTCTAGTTAGGGTATTTTAGGACTCGAAATTATAATGTAATATTTATAAAGTTTGTCTTTTTTGCTCAATCTTAGAAGAAATACATGCCTTTAGTATTATCTGAGTTTTGTCATCTTAAAATGTTGTCTTTCCCCATTGCACGTTTTGTTTTATTTAATAAATAGTGATAAGTGCACAGATTACGAATACATGGATTTAGATAAAAATCTCTTACTAAAATGTAGAGTATTTGCTTCTAATTCCTTCCCTTTTATTTTGAAGTCAAAAGCATAAAGCTACTTAGGATCAGTAGCTTCCTGGTTTTCTTAGGAACAGATTCCTTTTTCCTTCTTTTTTTTTTTTGTTTGTTTCGCATGTGTGTTGGAGATACCGTTTAAGCTCTGATCCTGAAAATGCTGAAATATGCTAGTAATCCTGCTAAATCCACTTTGAATCTCCCGAGTGGAAAAGCTCGCACAGTCAAGGCCAGGAGTTCTCTAACCAGGAACTTTTCAGGATGGTAACTTTATATGAGAAACTGTAACGCTACTTAATCTTTAATGTATTGTAATACTTTAAAATATATTGTAGTTGGATCAAAATGACCACGATACAGTTATTAGCTTTGTGCTGTTGCCTTAAAAAGTTTGCATTTTTAAAAAAAACTACTTGGTACTTGGGACAACCTTGCCTTTGTGTATACCAGTAAAAAAGGTAAAAGCACTCGGTGTTTGCTTTCCATTTTGGAGGGTTGTAGTTTGTGTAAAATGTTGTGCATGTGAAGTATCATCTGAGTTCTTAGCAGTAAATTCCTGGGCTGTCCCAGTGTGCTTGGGAAGTGTTTCATTTGTATCATCCTGACATCCTAGCTTTCCTTAGTGCACTCACTGCCTTCCAGTTTCTCCAGCGTTTCCTTTCCTCATTATACTTTGAACTAGAGGCTGCAGGAAGGAAGATAGAACCGTGGAGAAGAGTTGGTATTTTGAAGGATGGCTTACAAAAGGATTTGGGACAGTATCAGAATCACTCGAAAGCTGAGCCTGAGGGTGAAAAAAACTTGGCAAAAATGGTGTTAACTGGGAAAGATCTAAGCACATCAGAAATAGCTTCTGTAGGAAACACCACAACAGGCCAGGGAGAACTAGAAGGAAAATCCAGCTTTCGGGAGCACAAAGATTGGTAGGGTCTAGCTAACAATTCTGTTGCTTTTAGAAGAGGCAGTTTTTCTGTAATGAAGGAGCTCCGACATGATGTTAATCCCTGCTTTGGTCCGATGATCAATGCAGGAAAACAGCATGCTGTGAAAATTTACCACTGGAGATCAATAGCCCCCAGCTACCCAACTGTATTAAAGATAATTGATGGGCTGAGGGGATCTTGTAAACACTTGTGTGTCCCATCAGCATGTTTGCTTATTTGTTGATAGGAAGGACATCTGCAGCACCACTGTCAGCTGTAATATTTCTGGTTTTACGTGGGATTACTGCAGAATGTGCATTCGTTTATCTTTTAAAGCACTTCGGCATCCCGAATGTGATTAGACGTCACTAATGGAAATGTGTTAGTTGATAGCGAAATTTATAAATTTTTAAATAAGAGCACAAAAGCCTTATTTACGCTGTCTGAATTGAGATTTAGAGAAATATCCAACTAACTTTGGCCCCTGGATGACATTTTAAGGGATAAACGATCAAGGTTATGCAAATGAGTGAATTGATCAAAACTGGTGATTTAAGTCGCTTTGATTTACATCAGCAAGAGGGAAGCTTTGATTTGAATCATTGATTTTAATCTTGTTTTGGGATTGTACTTTCATTATTTTCCTAAAGACAGGTTGGTTTTCATTGGCTGGTAACTATTTGAAGCATGTTTATTTGCAAACAAGTATAGCTCTTAAGTTAATTTCCTAATTTCTTTCTTTGGCAGGAGGGGGAATGCTGAACTGGTAGGGTAAGCAGGGCAGGAATATGTTCTTAAGCAGGTACATAATTCTAACAAATCCTCATTTAAATTCTTTTTCTAGAAATGACAAGTGAGCTCTGTATAGATGAGGGTTGGAACTGACTGTAAAAACCCCACTGTTTTGAGATCTGTATTTAAATGTGGTTATCTTAAAAACACAGCTTTAAAAAAAAATAAGAGATGACAAAAACATCTCATAAATGTTTTACATTTTAAAACTGATTCATTAAACAAAGCAAGCATTATCTGCAGTTAATGAACTGAACTGTTTCTGGGTACCATGTCCTTCAAGGTTTGAGAGCTGGCAGATCTTATTCTCTTACCTCTTTTATTATTCAGAGATTAGAAGAGGAACACAAGCTTTCCTGCTTCATTTTTTCATATTTTTTATTTTTAAACTCCCAGTTGGTTACTCGGCTTTTGAATGAACAAGTCATTGATTTGAATTAGATGAATAAACTAAAATGGACAAAATATTCCTTAATGTGCAAAAGAGGGCAAAAGGAGTTTAACACTTGAGACTGTCCTTCCAGGTGCTTCTGCTGTGTCTTTCACCAGTTCAGGAGTCGGATTTATTTCCCTCCCTTATTAAGCTTCCCAAAAGACATCGATAGCTAATGCTGCGGAATATTTTACATGTAATTTTAAATAACATTGTAGTAAGCTTATGCTTTACTATAGCTGGTCAAAATTTTAGTTGAACTTTTAAAAAAAGTCAATTAAAAATGTAATTCAAAAAAACTTAAAAATCTTCCCTTATGAAATCTGATATGAATCCAGGTAATTTCCTAGCATTTTTTTGATGGTGAATGCAATCCAGGTTTGGTAATAGACAGGAAATAAATGTACTAAGCTAGTTTTCTGTGTGGAATACGTATTGATTTAATTTTTTTTCTCCAAAGGAATTTAACAGCAGTTTTTTTATATTATTCTTTTTAGTATAGACTCTGTCTGTCTCTCAGACAAGTTCAAGTGGTTTGGTCACTGTTTTAAACTCCCAAAACTAGCAAAGCAGGCAGATGAAATTCTGTTTTCCTGTGATTAAAAACAAAAGTCTTTCACGCTTTCATTTTTTTGTTCCTAGACCACAAACCTTACTGAAGCTGTAGAGCAGTTATAATGAAGATTGAATGAGAATAGACAAGAGATACTGGTCTGTTTAGATTTTCTTTTGTATTTATTTTATTAAAATTGCTGGGATGATGACAGCTTTGTCTCAACTGTAAAGACCTCCTCCAGTCCTTTGGTAATTAACTATTTGCTTATTGCTCTACATTCTCGGGCACTGTGTAAATATTTGCAATTAAGAAGAAAGGCAGCAGTTGTGGGTGAAGCTGATGATACCATCCCTTCTTCAGCAGGGCCTTTCTCTTGCCCTGAAAAAAAATATAATTAATTCTTCAGGATGTACTTTTTACTCCTGTACCGCCTTAAAACAAATGCCTCACTGTGTTGATTTACTGGCACTGTGTTGCTGAATGTGCTATCCTGTAAATCAAGGCGGAAAGTGAGGTCCTAACATTTTGTCATTTCTCAGTTTCACCTGAGTTCTGTATTGTCAGGTCTGTCGTTTGCTGCTGTTTGTGTTCCTTGATGATAAACAGCTTCACCTCCCAGCATTCAAGTGAGTGCTGCTGGAAATGACAGAGCGATGCCTTTACCAGGCTGTTTCAGATGTTAAGCTCTGTTCAATAAGTTAGAAAATACTTACTTTTGTCTGATGGGGGCGGGAGGGGGGCCTTTATGTGAACACAAAATACTGTTGCTGTTCGGATATGTAACACTGGAAGGAGGAAGTGATGGTGGATATGACGTTACGATAAACTAGAAATGTCTTGTGCTTATGTCCCATGTGCTAGGTTAGATTTTTAATTCTCCATCCCAAAAAACCTTTACATGCATCTGAATACAAAGCATAAGTTGGTTGCTGATGAAACATACGGACAGTTTATATGTATTGGGACATCCATTTAGGAAAAAAAACACCGTGAGACAGAACAGAAATATCAAATGGTAAAGAGGAATTAAGTGGTAACGGCTATTTACCTAGTCTCGTAATATAGAGACTGCTAAATGTATATTGAAATGGAAAGGATATCCTTCAGGATGTGTGCTAGCCTTGATAAAATATGAGGATTTCTTGCCTGCTGCTGTGAAATTGCTTGATGCTGTTCTTTATCTGGTCCCTCAAAAATGTGGATGTGGGAGTAGGCGTACAGATTTGCAGGCTTTGATTACTGTTAATCAGTCAGGGCAGAGGCAGTTCCCTACCAGCTCTAGCACATGCTTCTCTTGCTCAGTCGCAGAAAAAAAAAAAAACAAAAATGGGACGGGAATGCGGGGCAGGAGCAGGACTGGGATCAATGTTGGGAAGTTAATGTAGAAGCTGAAAATACAGCAGTGAAAGGATGGAGAGATGAGTTGTGGGAGGATTTCTACACTGGAAGAAAGGGGCAAGGACATTTAAAGTGAACCTTTCAATAACCCACCCACTTGCCACGAGCTGTTCAAGCCTGATGTGGAGGTTTCTTGTAAGGAAATGAAGAATACACTGCTTGCTGTGTCTGCATGGGGAGCGTGAGAAGTAGTCAACTTAATTTTCAGCAAAACGTTGATATTGGGAAACTAATTTCTGACTGTGTTGTGCTTCTGGAACAGCTCGCTTGGGAAGGCTTAATATTCTGGTTGCTCTTCCCTGAGTCGCTGTAGGCTTTTCCTGCCAGTAACTTCATCTCAATGCAGCAACAGTTATCTGTACAGTCTAAGTGATCCTGCAATAAAAGGGCCTTCTTAATCAAAGATGGTGAAGTCGGAGACAGTCAGTGCTTTCAGTGTTGGCATCCTGTTCCGCTAAGGCAATCCCACGTAGGAGGAAGACAGACACAAAAAAGTGATTTGGCTGTAATGCAGCAAAACAAATTCTGGCCAAATTGTGGACTTGGAGTTAATGGGTACACAGTGTTACTCTGCAAGGCTCTGTGCCGCTGACTGGAAATCAGGGTGAGTTTTGTAGTCTGTTAACTACTTAAGACTCTCTTGTTATTTTGAGTTTGGCTTCGGCTAGTGAAAAATGGGGCACTTCTGTGTCTTGTATTTCAAAAATAAAAACATTTTAAGAATATTAAAGGTAAATCTTACCAGATTGCTTCAGAGCAACGGTGAGGCTGTGAGCTAATCCATTTATATGCACGCGTGTGTCATTCCTCCTTCTCCCCCAGCCAACTGGGTGTTGACTTATGGTGTCAGCTTTCTCCTTGTAGATGTAGAGCGAGTCTTTTCTGATGTACCATGGTTTACAATATATTAATGCTTGTGGAACAGCTGTACATAAATTGTACCCAGGCCACTTAAGAACATATCACTGCTGGGTCAGACTACCCCAGTACCCAGTCTCTGGTTACTGTAAAAGTATTGCTTGCAGAAACGTTGCCTTTTTCCTGCAATTGAAGAAGTGGCAGAAACACGCTCAGGGCTTCAGCTCCATATCTTATGACTGACAGAGTTCAGGCCATCAGGTGTCCCTTCTCTGCGTTTGCCCAGGTCTCCCTCTGTTACTGGTTTTCCCCACAATCCTGCTTTACTTGACCCATTTTGTACAGCTCGTGTGCTGTGCAGCTCTTCTCCATAAAGGCTGCTTGCTTGTTCTTGACTGATCAGCCTCAGTCACAGGGAAGAGTGGCTCCACACTCCCATTTAGAGTTAACAGAGTTTTGTAGACCAATTCTGTTNTTGGATTCTAAAGAAAGTCCTAAAAAAAAAAAGACTGTCAAAGTTATTCATCTTCTGGTTTTCTTTTTCAAATCCTTAAATGGGTCCCTTAGTACAAGTGCTTGGTGAGAATTGCAGGGAATCAACCAGGTTGAATTAACCCATTCCGATGATCCAGGTAGTTGACGGTACGCACGTCGTGCTTCTCTTGTAGAGCTCATTACGTGTGGTCCGAGCATCCCAATGCCAGCAAGAGGGGACAAGGTACAACCATCACCTGCAGATCTCGGAATAGTTGGTGGCCCGTGCTAGAAAGGTTTAGCTGTGGAGCTGTGTTAATGGAAAGGAGGGACGGTTTCTACTGGAATAGTAATATTGCACAGAGGACGCTGTTGACATGGTGAGGGATCACTTACCTCAGTATACTCGTTCCCCTCTTCAGGAATTGCAATAAAAGCATCTTTATGCTGCTGTAAAGAGATGAGGGAGGAAATTATATCACTGTAAGGAGCAGAATATTTTAACTTCCTAGAGTGGAGAGGCCCGGGTTTGAGGCTTAGGTAATATTGGGTCATAACTTCTCCCACTCCATTTGCTTGCTGAGATCCTGAAAGGATTTTGTGAGCTTTCCGAACGAGTGGCATCCTAGCCCTGCTGCTGTCGCAGCACACGCAGTCTGTCACGATATTCACCAAGCACGCTGTTGTGGTTCCCCCCACCCCAAGATTTAGCTTTTAAAATAACTGTTTTAAAATACCTTGGCCGTTTGATAACTGGCATCTTCTTATTGGGACATGTTGTCCCTTGTACTGTCTCTAGCTAAAGAGAATCAGATTTTTTTTTTTAATCAAGTAACCAGTGCATGCAGAACTTGCACTCACAGCCCATGAAAAATGGTTTAGATACTTGTTTAGAAAGGTGGAAATGGAGGGAGAGATGCAGTTCATGATCTCCAAATGCCTTCAGGCTGCTGCCCTGTGTTGTTCTCTAGAGGACCTTGCCGCAGTCGTATTGCTGTAACTTTTGAATATCTTCCAGGAGTTCTTTAAATTATATGACCTTAGCCATGGGAATTCAGCTGTGTTTTCAATGTTAAGTCATACTTAAACAGGGGTTAAAGTGGCTTAACAAATAGTATCCACCTTGTGTGGATGGGGACAGATGTATAGAACATATAAATCTGCCTATACATTATCAATTGGATGTAAAGAGTCATAAAGATCTAAGTAATAAATGAAGTTGAAAGTACCCCTTTATATAAGTCAGTATTTTGGATAATATTCTTAGAACTTAACTAAAAAGATAAAAAATTCATCCTACAGTCTCTTGTGCTTGGCAGCAGAATTGTTAGTCAGCAGGAATGTGCAGGACTTTGTGAAAAATTGTTTTTTAGATAATTGCCTGTTGCAGACAGTGTCTAGAGGAACTCACATTTTATTTTTGGCATATTGCATTAAATGGTAGCTTTTACATTTTAGGACTGATGTGTTGATTTATATATCCTCCTGTCCTCTGGTGGGCGTCCAATTTCCAAGCTTGGATACTTCTGTTGAGTAACTAGAGTCAAGATTTTCAGTTCTCAGATAGGAAAAGAGACTTTCCAAGGTACTACCTATCCAGCTCAAAGGAAAATACTAAGGTGATGGGTGTGCTAGATCTGAAGTGTGCATAGGAAAGGCTTTACGTTCATTCCCACCTGGATTTTGGTGTGTGTACCTTTGAATGGGTTGAACATCCCTCTGAGCAATGTACGTGCACTTAGGGAAGGCCAGGAAACTTTTCTAAAAGTTCAGAATCGAAATGCAAATAATGTGTAAATTAAAAAAATGTTTGTTTTTTTCTTTCACTGCCCTTAAAATCGGAAGCTTCTAGCATGGGCAATAGGGCTAAATTGAAATAGGAGCTTATTGCAGGTGTTGCCAGTTGTTAGTGTCACCAGTACACAGGAGATATTGTGCAGATCTTTGAATTATAATTGTTAGAATCTTGTTAGCAGCCTGTGTTGCAGCAGGATGGACGGGGAAAGTGCAGTTCCCACCTTTGATGTGCCTCTTGAAGCATGTTTTGGGAAGATGCTGCCGTCTCGTCTGTGGTACCACAGCAGCTGGCAATAGAGGGGATAGAAGCATGCATCCACACCGCAAAAAGTCTTGTGAATTTTTTTAATTGGCAACTATTGTAACTTTAATTGGTACCTGAATGATGTGTGTGTAAAACTGCCAGGGTTCTGGGTTTCTCTCCAGCAGCTGCTTCTCTTTTTTTTTTTTGAGTGGTTGGGCTGAATAGGATGAAGTTAATGGACTCTGCATCATTTATTTGGGTTTCAAATAAATATGTGTGTATATAAAAATATATAGATATGAAAAGCCCTTCGGCAGCCTGAATGGGGAATGATAAAGAATCTTCCCTGATCTTTTGAAAATACAGGGTGTAGCATGGAGACAGAGTAACAGAAAGACATGTCTAGAAATGATGAAAGTCAGGGCTGGAATAATTCTTCAGATGGTTTCTGTTCATCGTGTTATCGCTGTACAACAGAGTGGTCTGCAGCTTTGAAGGCAAGTCAACCTTGCTCTGAGCCAATCTCTTTTGAACTCTGTTTGAGCTGGTACCTGACCCGTTCGGATGGGAGCGAGTAGATACCTTAAAACTCCTTGACTGCACAAAAGGAGCTCAGGAAAACAGCTCCAAGAAAATGCTTGTGCAAAGGGGTTTTAGAAAATAATCTGCATTGTGGTTTAGGGGGCGAGTTTGTGGGTTTCTCAGAGCTTTCTGTAGATTATTTAGGTTGAGGAAAAAGGGTTCAGAAAAACTCTGGATGTGGCACCAGCTTGTTTTGGGAGCAAGGGGAAATAGCTCAGCAGCCCATAGATGCTGTAGAACAGCTCACCACTTGGGAAAATACAAAATATCTGGACGTGAGGAATAAATGAATGTTTTGCTAGCTGTCAGTTTGGCTGCTCTCCTGCTGCTTCCCCTTGTGCCAGGCTGGACCCTGTGTTAAAGCTAAGCACAAATGTTGTTTGGTTCAAACCCAGCTGTAGTAGATAATGCATTTTCTGCTTGTTTCTGGAAGTGGAGAAACTCCATGATCAATCAACTAGGAGAATAAATTGATGGCAGCTCTGCCCATCTTCAGTACAGATGATTTGTTTTACTTCTTCCAATCCTTTTGCTTTCTCTGTCTCTCACAGCTAGCAAGTTTCCTCCTGAAATTGCCTGCATTCAATTGCATTATATTTAAAAAAATAAAGTTTTCACAGAAGTCAGCGAGTGAAAATGGAGTGTGTAGTGGTGGCCGTAACTGTAGCCTTTGCTGCCAGTGACAGCTGTAATTATATATGGGGCACATACATTCTAGCAGATGCTTCCCATTTAAACCACCCTGGTTTCAGCGTAGACCAAATTTAGGATCTAAGCATGGTGACCATTGCACTCGCTAAATCTCTAATTCCTTCTTCTGCCGTTTGCTCTCTTTCTCAAATGCTCAGTGAGACTTTTTCTCCTAGTTGTTCTATGGAGCAGCTTTGATTTTTTTCTCACTTTGTGGTTATTTTAAGCTTCAGAAAACAATAAGAATGTACTTTTCTTTTTTTTCCCCCTCTTTCCTCTGTGCTTTTATGAAGGCAGAATCTGTGTAGATAAAGCACAGTTGATCTGTTAGGGATTACTGTTTCTCGGTTATTCTTTTGCTCTTGCATATCATGCCTTTATGTAGAAGAATATTTAAAGGTGCTGTGTAGAACAACGAGATGAAAGATTCTTTGTGCATTGAAGAATTCTGGTGTCACAGGAGTCCACCTGTTCCCCTGTAACTTTTTTTTTTTTAAAACTGAAGTTTATTTAAAGTGAGTTTTAGTGCTCATAAAAGCTGCTGGGTTTTGACAGCCTTAAAGATTGAAAGGCTATCCCCACAGGTGGCGGCAGCAGCGCTATGGCCTGGTATTCAGGGCACAGGAATAGGAATCAGAAGATCCACATTCTGTTCTCATCTTTATAACAGGTGACCTTGAGCCAAGTAGCGTGTTGCTGAGGCTCAGTTCTCTGTGGAGAATTTTATCCCAGCTCATGAGGACATTGTAAAGATTTGCTGCTCTCTTAGGAAAGAAAAGGCAAGGATAAAAACTTCTTGCATCGTCATCAAGCAGCAAACCTCATCTGCAGTCTACCAGTGATGAGAATAATTGGCAGTTTTCAGAAGATATTGCCAGCAGCCCATTGGAAGTCTTGGAATAAGTGGAAGTACTTCTGTCTGTGCAAAATAGTCCAAGAGGAGCTAACCAAACCGTGTTGGTGTCATGTGTGTCCAAAAAGACTGCTTCTGTTGGTGTGTCCTACATGAAATCTTAGCAATTTTTCTGGAGAGTCAAGCTGGACCAGTCTAGAGGTCTGTTTGGTGTGGCATTGTGTGCCAAGTGG
This sequence comes from Syrrhaptes paradoxus, assembly GCA_013400615.1. NCBI lineage: Eukaryota > Metazoa > Chordata > Aves > Pterocliformes > Pteroclidae > Syrrhaptes > Syrrhaptes paradoxus. The sequence continues at coordinate 133,551 of VZTO01007776.1, forward strand.
TGGTCAGTATTGGACAATTGATGCACCTATCCAGCTTGCAAAGCTATTCCTCTCATCAGGTACAAAAGGAGTTTTCTTTTTGACCCTTTCAGGCTATCGGCTTAATTCCCAGAAGCTTCAGATTTAATTACCCATATCATTACCACAACGTGCGTAGCTGCAGATTTTATTAATGACCATAAAATTATCTAATCCTCTTGAAAACGAATGTGGATTCCCAGCCAGAAGGTCCTTCCACACATCAGCTCTACTCAAGTGAATCCCACAGGTTGGTGCAGCACCTTTTGTCAGATGCCGAGCCTTGCTCATCCATCTTTCTGCACCTGATTTCCTGCTAATTTCCCAGCCCCTAGTAATGCTCTTCTGCAGTTCTGTCGCCAGACTCCGGTATTCTTGCCTGCAAGGTGATAGCTGAGCTGAAGTTTTGCCCTTCTTGGAGCCCAGTTTTATGTGTTTAGCAACCAACGGACCTTTGCACCTCTCTGAGACTCCTTCTGCTCCCTGCTTTGCTTTTGTTCCTATCCCTAAAATGTTCTTTCATCCATTTCAATTCCTTTTCCCTGCACGATGCTTTATGACTTTGTAAATCAGTGTGAGCGGTACAAAATCAAATGCTTTCTTGAGATCCTGATAACTTATGTCCACTGTTTCGCTCTTGTCTAACCTAACGATTTGGTCATATAATAAAAAGGATTTCAGCAGATTTGTCAGGCGTGACCTTCCTTTTATGAATCTGTACTGGATGTCCTTTACTAAATTATGCATTTCGAAATGTTCTGCAATTTTGCCTTTTATCAACACTTCCAATACATTCCCACAGCTGAAGCTGGATTTCCTGTTCTGAGAGAATTCAGCAGAGCTCTCTCTCAGCCCAACAAAAATTCATCAGTTTTTCAGAAATCTCCCTAATAAAACTTCTGTTTTCTACTTTTTGTCCTCATTTTATTGGATTCTTGACATGGGAATGAGTGTTCTGCTTTACATAGCTGTGAGGGCTCTGTGCTTTCGGGAAGGAACCAGCTCGCCGTTTGCAGTTCAGCAGGTTTGTGTGGCACACGTCGTGGCAGCTGCTGAGTCTCAGCCCGGTTGCAGGTGAGAGGATGTAGGCTGGTAGCTCACAGTCTCAGTTTGGTTCCAAGCTTCCTACATCATTTCATTTGAGACTGGAGGTCACTTCACCTCTCTGTGCATCTGTTTATTTTTCTGGCCTGCTTCCTAAAGAGTATTTTACATTACAGGCGCTTGCTTTGTGCTTTTGTCTGAATATATATTTGTGAGGGGGGAAGGGAAAGTCCAGATCCTTCAAGTGTTCTTGCTTAGAGCCCTTACGCTTGTGCGTATTCCTACTTTGAACATATAGCTCGCCGCTTGGGCTGTGCTTCCAAATATGGATTTCTCTTGGAGGTATGTTCTGACCCACCTACTTTGCACTGCAGATATATATTTAGCAAAGTTTTGCCGTAATAGTCCTACAGCGCTGTCCCAGAGCTTCCGATGTCATCTGCTCTTCTGCCTGCCTCCTTCCCAGTTACCTTCCTTGCGTCAAAAGCCACCTGCCAGAGTTCTGCAGCTGTGGTCAAGGCTTTCTGCCACTGACGCAGCTCTTTTTCGGCAGTAGGTAGAGCCCAGAGGCTGAACAGCCCTGTCCTCTCTGCGTGCTGCTGCCTGGGCAGTGCAGCTTGCCTCAACTTGGGTTCATTCCTCTGCGTCTGGATTGTGAGTTACGGGAGAAGCCCTCAAACTTACGAGTGAGACCAGCAGGACTGGAGACTTCCATAATCAAAGCCTCAAATTAGAGAGGATTTTGGGGTTTTAAGCAAAATGCACAAACAGGTACATGGTCTTTGCCCCTAAGCCTGGCTCGTATGAGGCAAAGGTACCGCTCAGCCTGGTCAGGTTGAGATCACTGTCCCAAGGAGGCTCCCACAGCTCGATCACGATGCTGGAGCAGATCAGCTGGGGCTGGGGTGTGTCTGAAGACCACGGGAATGGCTCTTTTTTGGCCTGAATACATCTTAGAGCAAGAGTTACACTAGAGTGCCGGCTGGGTATGTGCCTGCCTTGGATCTGCTGTTTATTGCAGGAGGAAATTGCCAAGTTATAGAGATGTTTAAGTTATGGTGAAATTACGGAAGACACTGCATTTAATGGTCTGGCTTTTCTTCAGAAAGCCAGGTTCTGCCTCCTTCCTCTGATCTTCCTGTTAGATGTCATCCAAGATGGATTCCAAGTGCAAAAAAAAACGAAAACCAAACCAAAACCAAGCAAACCTGCACCGAGTGAATCATTCCTACTAAGTTTAAACCACTTATTATAAGGAGGGGAAAAAAAATAAAGAAAAAGAAAACTCAGATGACAGGTTTAGCAAGCGTGAGCACGTATTTCAGCATGTATTGCTGAATTTGTAATTGCCAAACTACTGATTTCTTGGAACTCTGCTATGAGCGTTGTTAGCAGTGTTCCAGACAGTCACTCCTGTAAATCCCTGTTAATATATTAAGCAGGAGAAGGCCTGGGCAAGAATAATACTTAGCTGGCGAGTGATCCGCGTTTGGGGCGTGCTGTCTAGGCTGAAGGGACAGATGGAGAGGTAACAGTGCTTGCTACGATCTCCTGCTTGAGCATCCAGTTGATGGTTGCTTGAATGTTATTGCCACTTCTGCTGGGTGCTTAGGAATTTTTTATTTATTTATTTGGACGGGCATGTACCCCTCTCTGTACAGCGTGTATTTCTAGCAGTAAAGCCTGTAGCGTGCTGATCTCTTATCCTCCTTCATGTGCTATTCAGACAATAAGTGACCACATGAAAAACACCTCAGATGGACAAACAAATGTCCTTTTCATGGACACATATTGTTCTTTTTCAAGTGTGCTCTTCCAAATAATGAAGTGTCTCCAACCCTGAAATTATGAAAGCACATTGCTAAATGTCCCCTTTTTTAAAAAATGCATTCTCATAACAGCAGCATAACAGAAACATTTTTATCACTGCCAGTCCGCTGACCAAAGTCGTCTGTGTGTCTTCTAAACTGGTCAGTGAATAGAAATAAGTTGGAGTGTCTCAAGAATAAAGTTGCCAGAGTCCAACCTTGGACAAAAAAGGTTTTCCTCTTCCCCTTGCATCTGCTGAACTGTGTACCTCTGCAGGGTGAAAGAGCTCCCCAGGATGTGGAGCACGTGAAAAAGAAATCTGGAATCGGGCTGTTTGCTTGACATGGATAATGCCTTTAGAGATGGACTGCATGAAAGTCTGGGTCAGTGGAGAGGAAGAAGAGGGGAAAGGAGAAAAGGAGGGGAGGGCACCAGATTGGTATTTTAAGCGCAACCAGTTGACAAGGGCAGGGGGATGGAGAGGGGCAAGGAGACATGTTTGATCTGCCACTGCAGTGAGGACACATCTGCCAGATCCCAGCCCAGTTCCAGCGTCACTGGCAGATGTGCGGATTCTCCGATAACTAGTCGTATTCTCAAGTGAACAACCGATGGGTGCCCTGTGATTGTCCATCAAACCTCCCTTCAGCTGGAGGCAGAGGACAGACATCAGCGAGACTGCTGTGCTTGTAGTCTCCTTTTATGGCACAATTTTATCCAGACTTGTTTGGGGATGGCAAAGACTTGCACGCTTCTTTTATTCCAAGTAACTGAGAGCTCACACAGCTTTTCAGAACAGTTTAATGTTTTGTAAAGTTGATAACTATTTTATTGTTTGTACATCATGTTCTCAGATTACTGTTTGGGGAAAGGAGACAATGAATCCAAAACCTATTTTACTTCTCTTAAATGTTATGCAGTATATTTGCTATTGCTAAGTGATACCACATTCCTCTTCATACTTTTTTTGTGCCATACAGCAATGCAAAAATAAAGGGATTACTTGTCTTCTGTGCTTGTTCCTGGAACTAGTGATGACAGATACACTTCTGGTTTATTTTCTTAGGTCAGCAGCTGGGCATAGGTTCCTCAACGGAATATGCTTGTGCCTTGTATTGGGAATCACATGGGATCGTGTCGTAGCAGTTTGCTGTGCCTGCTGAGGGTTTGTGGTACCCCTGTCTTGCAATTCATCTCCCTCTGTCAAGTGACCTGATGCCAAATACCACATCTGGAATTCTGCTAAAGAAGGTTTGGTGACATCTACTAGGGTGCATAGGGGTCCCCTGGAGAGTTGTGGATGAAGGAGGGTCTCCGCCTGTCCAGTCGGATGAACGCTCCATTTTCTTGGGGCTGTTGTAGGTTTTACAGTACCTCTCATTTTTGTGCTCTTGAACTTGCCTGTTACTGGCCGTGACCTACGTGGCAGCTAAGCATTAATCTTCCTGGTGACATTTGTGTGCTCTTTGGGACACGCAAGCTGCAGGGCCGAGTGGAGCTGACAGCCAAAGAGGAACCTTTGCAAACCTGCACAACGGCAGCATCAGAAGCCAAGCTCTGTAAGCACTGATTCCCCAGTAGCCTTGGCTAGTTGTCCTCTAGACATTGGGAAAACTAGTGTGTTTTCTCATCTTTGTATGTCCTGTTACTAGCAAGCTGAGATTAGTTTATCAAAGTTTTGCGTACCGGATGAGTGTTCTGAAGGCCCTGCTCTTGTCCTGCAGGATGCCGTGCTGCTGCTGCTGCTTTCCTTCAGTTGGGTACCTTTTGCCATGTGTGTGGTGTGCAGGGCAGCTCCGTCACGTTGTTCTCCAACACGCGTTAGCTCCATGCTGAGATCTAGAAGCCATCACAGCAATAGTTTCTTTCTTGTTCCTGCTGTGCACTGTCTGCACCCAAGTCGCAGCCAGACAGGGTGAAGTCATTCCTCTGTACCAAAGTGGATATTTGGTGCTGGCTAGTCTAGAGAGACAGCAAACTGAGAGCTCTTGAGGATGTCAAGTTTCTCCACAGCATGCTGCGTAGTCATTTGTTTGAGCAGTTACAGCTGGTGAGAAGTTTAACTGCAGCATTACTACGGCCATAACCACCCAGGTATGGGCTGCACGTGACCATGCTGGCACAGGCTCGGTGAGCAGAGATGCTCACACGTAACAATATTCTGCAATGGAGCTGCACTCGCACGGTGCAGACGTTACGCTTGGCAATATAGAATCTCGTTTTAGTTGGCATGTCCGTTGCTACTATGGCACTGTAATCCTAGCAGAAAACTGTCGAGGTAATTAGTGTTAATTGGGATCTTTTTTTTGAATGAGCCTCTCATTTATTGCGTGTTTGGCCCAGACTTGGACTTGAGGATTTGGCAATCTCCCATCTGCAGTTTTGTCCAGATTAACGTATATGCCTTACGGTGTACATATCCACAGAGTTCAAAGCATGATCCCTCCTGTCGGCGTGTGAGTGCTTTAAATCTTCGTTCTACTTTAGGGTATTGGTTTTCCCATTGTAGCTTTATAGGAATTAGCTGGGGTGGGATTGCTCCTTCAGCTCTGTGCTCTTGCCAGTTGTCTTCTGACACGTGGTCACTGATTTTGTGACAGCTTCTGCTCTCTTGCAGTGCAGTGTCAAACATTTTGAACCGAACCACTCAACTGAGAGTCACCATCTCCTTAAATTCCTTCTCCTATGTGAGTGACCATCTCACTCTTCCTCGTCTGTTTCAGTGCTCAAACGGATCTAGGTGGATTAAGATGATCTACTTGATCCCTAAGGAAGTGGTCTTTGTAGCAGCCGTTAGCCATCACTCTTGGCCATGAGTTTGTGTGCCTTGCTGTCAGTCTTCTGCTGTTGAGATTCACTTGTAATTTTACCCAGAAAGGCTGATCCACCTCTGACCTTTGGTTACAGGCAGTTTTTTAAACATGATTGGAGAGGGCAAGATACTGAAGTTCAGGAGATACAACAGCATAGGTGTTTGGTACATGAATCCTGAAGCTTGTTTGTAAGCAATAATGAAAATAAAAGAACACATCTGCAACTGTAACACGTCTGGGGGGTGTTGGAAATAGGGGAAATATTGACTGCAATCCATGGCTAGTTGTTCTGTGGAGATCTACCACAAGGCATGTTGTGGAAGCAATAATTTGCTTGCTTGATTTTTTAAGTGTGTCAGCTGTGGCTTTATCATAAGACTGAGGAGTGTGTTTGCTAAAGGGGAAAAGGCTTGTTTTGGTGGTTTCTTATTGGTTAGAGAGTTCTGAGGAAGAAGAGGATCCCATCAAAAATTCTTTGCTGTAAGCTTGGCGAGATGCTACTCTGTTCGCTCACCATAATCCCAAAATACGGGTTTCTCCTGGGTTGTAGTGTGAAAGGGTTTGGTAAACCAACACAGTCACAGTAACACTAAAACCAGCTTTGTTTGAAAGTAACTTCTGAGCAGTTTCTTCCAGGATTTTTGTGTTAGTGAAGACATGTTCTCTTGCTCTCCTTTTGGTCTGCTTTGATTCACTGGCATGGGTTGCCCAGAGAGGTGATGGAGTCTCCAATTGGAGATACTCAAAAGTATATGGATATGGTCCAGGGCAATTGGCTCTGGGTGGCAGGAGGCTGGACAAAATGACCTCCAGGGGTCCCTTCCAACCTCAACTCTTCTTTGAATCTGTGATTAGAAGGTCACAGCCTGTCCCTTAAGGTCTCTGCCAAAGCAGTTCATGCCGTGTTACCTTGTGGCTCCATCAACATCCATCCAAGGGAACCCAGAAGTTGCAGCACATGCAGTGGCTGCTTTGCTTGTTTAGTAACAATTCTTGACGAGAGGTTGTCAACGCATCTTCTTGAGAGTCTGCACAAGACCATGCTTGAAGTACAGATCAATGTGCTGACTTAAAGTAGTGATATTTAAATATCTCGGAGCCTGGAGATTGAAACAATTCTTCTCTTTGTGTTGCAGTGCAGTGACCGCATGAAACTGGATGCTGCATGTCACCAAGCCACGGTGTGTGCTCAGGAGGTGGCAGTTCTTAGAGAAGGTTCTTAACCTTGCTTTCCAGGGCACAAATGTAACACATCCTCAAGTCATACGGTAGANGTTGCAGCACATGCAGTGGCTGCTTTGCTTGTTTAGTAACAATTCTTGACGAGAGGTTGTCAACGCATCTTCTTGAGAGTCTGCACAAGACCATGCTTGAAGTACAGATCAGTGTGCTGACTTAAAGCAGTGATATTTAAATCTCTCGGAGCCTGGAGACTTAAACAATTCTTCTCTTTGTGTTGCAGTGCAGTGACCGCATGAAACTGGATGCTGCATGTCACCAAGCCACGGTGTGTGCTCAGGAGGTGGCAGTTCTTAGAGAAGGTTCTTAACCTTGCTTTCCAGGGCACAAATGTAACACATCCTCAAGTCATACGGTAGAACTTTTTTTTTTTTTTTCCTACTGATAGGCCTATTTTGGGAAAATGGGCTAGAGAGTCCTAGATTAGCTTTAGTATTTTGGATACTAGTCCTACTTTTTGTGCATGCACCCGGATGAATTTCTCTTTTAAGTTTTGATAGAATTGCAGTACCTGGAGTTTTAAAAGCGTTGGGTAAACAACAGCCTGTCTGGACATCTCCCAAGAATAAAGGGCTCTAAGCTGGCAAAGAAAGGCTTCACAGGAGCTGCTGTGTGGAGTCTGAAGCTGCTGCAAGTCAAGTTAGAGTTAACATAACAAATATGTGCTCTCTGTCTAGGTTAGGATGACCGTCCTTGGGACTGTCAAGAGGAGCTTTTAATCACTTAAGGATTGTTAGGTTTATCCTTGAAGATGGGAACATCCTGCAAAATACGCAAACTAAATGTGTACTTAATGAGTCTGGTTGGAGCAGTCAGCCAAATTAGGGATTAGCACCATCTGAAAGGAACCTATCTTCATTTTAATGTCATTATAGTACTAAAAAATCACACCCACCGACATGAAGACCACACCCCACATAGAGACCCTTCCCCTCAGAGCATTCCTAGTTTAGAAGTGAGGTATAACCAATATAGTAATTAGTTGACCAGTCATGGACGAGGAGGCTGTACTGGGGTTGTGGTTAAATGATAAGAAT
>VZTO01007777.1:0-23050 GCA_013400615.1 Syrrhaptes paradoxus
ATACCAGAGCTGTGCAATAATGGGAAACTTCTCCTCATGCCAAACAGGCAAAAAAAAAAAAAAAAAAGACTTTTTAATATTTTCTGTGAAGGGAAATTGTAGCAGGGAGAATGATCATTTGGTGTTTGAAAAGCTGTGTTTTGATAGAAAAAAAAATCCTTTTAAAACAGTAATGCAAATGAGGAACATCCAATGGAAAAGTCACTTCCAAAACTTGTGTTTTGACAGTGATGAGCTGGGATTGCAGCTGGACTTTTCCATTTATCCATTCTCCTTCCCCAAAGTAGCAGTAAAATGCAATGTATTTCACAAGGTATTTCAACAAATGTATATATACCAGAGGGACAGATTTAGGCCAGTTTCTTTGGTTCAGCTCAAAAGGACAGCGAAATACTTGATGAATATTTAATTATTTCACCTTCTAAGAGAAAGGCATTTTCGTTCCTATTAGAAATACAAAGAAAATGAGGCTCAGCTGGAAAATGGCACATGTCCATGATCAGTCAGCCAGATCAGCAGCAACTTCAGAGATGAAATTTTTAATTCAGCCCCCACTTATGAACTCCAAAGACTGACCTGATACAGAGGATCTCGGGTGTAAAAACACAGAGCAGTTGGAGTTCCCACTACCACCTAAATACTGATATTTTGGGGTTTCGTGGAACAAGGAGGTGTTTCCATTCTGCATTATCACGGATGTGTTTCTCAGAAAGCCACACAATTCAGCTTGAAATAAGCTCTTTCCTGCCTTTCTTATACAGAAGTCATCACACCCAGCTTTTCATATTTATATTCTTGTTTCAAACCTCCTCTGCCAATTTATTATATGAGCAGCACCTTCATCTTCATTCTGTCGAACAAATTTCTTAGAAAAACTCTGATTTTGGTGCCAGTATTTATTAGTGGGATAGTTGGAACTGCTAACAGAAGGCTATAAACCTCGATTTTAGGAAAAAACTTGATTAGTGCTTACATTTAGGCATGAGAATAATTCCCATTTTTTCAGGGAAGTTTTTATGGTTACGCTTTACTTTAAGCACACGCTTAAATTCAATTAACTTCATTTTAATCTTGGGCTTAAGTGCTTTACTTTTTCAGGATAATAAGACCATCGGCGTTTCATTTAGCTGGCTGAGCTTGTTTTGAAGTAAATCTCGTACTCTCAAGCACAAACTGACAAACATGCAAATAAGAGTTACCTCTTTGCCTAAAGACAGAAAATGATAAACCCAGTCGCTTTCCAGTCCATGAGGGGAAACACCGAGGCATGGGATAGATTTCCATTTCCCTGATACTATCATATTAATTGTCTGGTAGTGAAACGCTGCCTTGCGAGAAGATACTTGATCTTTGATCTCCTCCTGTACCCGAGCAGGGAGAGACATAAGCCTCATTTGCCATTGAAATGAAGAACGTTTGTTTGCTTGTTTGCTAGACAAAAGCAAAAGTTTTTGGAGACATTGTGGGCCATAACTTCACTTGATAGAAGTTGGCACGTCTCTTTCATTCCAGGGGAATTACACTAATTTTACACCTCGGAGTACATCTCAGAGGCTTTCCACGTCATGTATAAACTTGAATAGAGAGATTCTGTATCATGAAGTGAGATCATAATATGCAAGTGTTTCACAGACATAAAACCAGGAGGTCTGGGAATGCTTGGCGGTAGCTAGTAAATACAGTATGGTCTGGTCATTAAGTGGGACCAATTGTTTATAAGAAGAATAAACCAGTTGGTATGCAAAGCCAAAAAGCAGTTTTCTTTACCATGGTTCTCCTAATTAACAGCTTCTCCCCACCGAAGCAGTAAAATGCAAAATTATGGTTTTATTAAGTCTTATGTGGTGCAAAAAACCCCTTTCAAACGTCATTACGATTTGATCTGTTCACCAGAGAAGTGACTGTTTTAAAAAGAAGGAAAATAATAATTTGAACATAAACCAGCTTACACCCCTGGCTAGACTATTCCTGATGCAAATTGAGAACGGACATAAAATAACGCCAATTTTACCCCGTAAAGGAAATAAATTGTGTTATGTTGTCACAGGTACTTCAATTAACATAAAATAAATTTCAGAATTTTCTAGCACTGTTATTGGAACCAGACCAAAAGCAAATCCAGCAAAATTGGAATTTCTGTTTTCCATACAATCACTTCTATGAATAATGATATTAACGAAGGCTTGGTATAAAAAAATACACTGAATGCATGTAGCATACTTCCATTTTTATCTGGTGAACATTGCTGGAATTATTTTCAGACACAGGAAAAAATATTCCTAGCGGGAAGAACAACAATGCTGAACGGATATTGGGAGAACTTCAGACAGGAAACCTGGTACCTTCCAAACCAAGAGTTTTGAAAAGTTTTGACTGATTCATGACCAGTTTAGGGAGCTCAGAAGCTGCCACCAGCTGCCCATCTCTGAACTGGAAGGTGGCTGTGGGTACAACCAGGGCGCTATGGGTGCCAACACCTGAGCTGCCACCCTCCCCTGGAGGATGTCCCCAGCAGATGGCAGAGCCATCACTCCCACCATCACACACCCCAGGGAGCTGGTCCGGCCTGGAGAGGTGGAAGGAAAGTGGAGTTTCCCTCCTTCAGGCCAGGAGTGCTGCAGGAAACGAAGATGAGTGATCATGAAGTGACACTATGAGAAGCCTGCAATGAGCACTCGGGGTTTTTCTCTCAAATTACAATATATTGGTACTGCTGGTGGTGGCTCAAAAATTTATGGACATCAAAAATGCTGAGTAGGGAGGCTTTCCCAGGTCCTACCTTTCACCTGGCTGGCAAGTACCTTTTTCTAACTTGAAGCAATATCTTGTTTCGCAGAATCATAGAATGGTTTGGGTTGGAAGGGACCTTAAAGCCCACCCAGTGCCACCCCCTGCCATGGGCAGGGACACCTCCCACCAGCCCAGGTTGCCCAAAGCCTCATCCAGCCTGGCCTTGAACCCCTCCAGGGATGGGGCATCCACAGCTTCTCTGGGCCACCTGGGCCACTGCCTCACCACCTGCACAGTGAAAAATTTCTTCCCAATATGTAGTCTAAATCTACCCTAGATCTAAACCCACAAATTCGGAAGAAGTTTGGTTTACAGAGTCTGTCTCTGGCTGATTGCTTCCCCTGCCTTCCTTTCCTTCTTTCCACTTTCACAAGCTTTGCACCGAGAAGAGCATAATGCCATGTATAAGCCCTAAATATATTATTTAGTCCTTTCTTCTAAAAGGAAAAAAAAAAAACTGTCCAGGTGCAGAATGATTTCAGGCTGACATGGAAAAACCTGTGGTTAGTCAAAGATAATCCTGTTATTTCCACCAGTTTTACAACACTAACCATCACTTCCCGTTGGGTGGTTATGAAGCTACATCAATGCAAAGGGAGAACAAAGTTAAACCATCCCAGCTTCTGAAGAGAGAAAGCTTTTTGGACCTCTGTAAAAGTTCACTTCCTTGTTGTAAATGACAATAATTCAGGAGGATTCTTCCTAGATTCTTTGCATTTAGACATCAAATAGGATGTGAGGCTTCAGAAGTGCTTTCTATCTGTGTTGGAAATCAGAGGGGGGAAAAAAAAAACAAACAGTGAGAGTTAATAGCTTCTTTGGAGCAAATTATCATTTACAGCTGGTTCACCATTAATGCGTACCTGAGCAACTACTCCAAGTTCAGAAAGTTTAGTGAATTCAATAAAATTTAAATGAGATTATTGTATATTAAAGGCCAAGTCATACGGGGTTTTTTTTATGCAGGCAAAAGCCTGGCTGCTTGCTTTCTGAATAGGGCCTGATTAACGACAGCAGAATTCATCGCTGTGTTAATGCACCACTTAGTGCCCCACTTCTGCAAAAAAAAACACTACGCCTGCACCCCTTTCATGTTCTGGGTTAAATTAGCAGCGAAAATGAACGGATTAAAATGATGCATTCCGAGTATCTCTTGCACAACCTTGCTCAGAAGCTAAATGGCCCTTTTGGTAACCAAAAGGACCAGAAACAGCCTCTTTTCCCAACTGGAGGTATTTAAAAAAAAAAAAAAAAAAAAAGGCTTTTAAAATTCTTTATGGTAGCAGAGAGAAAAAAATACCAAACAACAAAACACAACTCTGTCTATATGGATGCTCTGCTTGCAGATTGTCCTCCACTGCAAGGGGCACAATGCGCTTCCCGGGCGGATGCGTGGCTGCGCGGGAATAATCCATTTTTATCACTTTCGGTTATTGTTTCCTTCCCTCGCCACAACTATTTCCCACAGTGCCACTGTTTTCTCTTGGCCTCCTTACTCATCCAAGCTCATAGTTAGGGGCACACTGGGCATTTTGTTAGGCTTTTTTTTTTTTTCTGTTCTGGTCGGCATGCAAACACTCAGTAGGGATTCCATTATGTTTTAGCACTTGTAGTTGAAGGGTGAAATAACTCCAGAGCCTGTCAGAGGAGTGATGCGTTGTGAATAGTTCCTTCTTTATTCTACATATTTCTATTTAAACATTCGTAAGCATGTTTTAGGGACAAGCTGCTTTCACTGTACTCGACTGTCTGGAGGAGGAGGATCTGTTTTAACTTTCGAATGACCGTGAAAGATTGGAGAGGAGCAACAAACAAGAACATCTCTGTATTAAGTTATCAAACTTCTTCCAGGGATCTGAAGACAAAGAGCCAAATGTTAGCAAAGAGTTTTTACTTTCGTTCAGTGTTTTGCTGCCTTTGTTTTCCAAAATTTGCATTTTTTTCACCTGGGTATTGATTTCATCTCAAACGTTGACACCTTTGTCTCTTCTGTGATTTTTTTGGAGACTGAATGTGTCAGAATTTACACGGGCAGAGGGCAAAGCAGTGTCAAACCCCACAACATCTGTGGTCCCCATTGCCCACCTTTTACTGGTAATCTTCGAATTCTTGTCAACAGCTCTGATGTTTCCAACACTGAAAATGTCAGATTTGCCATTTTTACTGTGTTACTAGAACTTCTCTCATTACACATCCAGCTAAATAAAAAGAAATAAAAATAAAAAAGTGCACCAAGCTTTTGATTAATGAACAACTCTGATGAATTCTTTTTCTTGAACACCCAGACCTCCTTTTACAGTATCAAATATGTGAAGGTCATTTAGCCTGAGCGAGTGGCCCTGCCTGGAAGGGACTGTGACACAGGTCAAGGATGGAGCACCAGCAAAGGAGAAGAGGAAAGGGCATTTTCCTCCTCTCAGAGCTCCTTCTTCTCTGAAACAAGTACATCAACGATGGAAGGATTTTGTATACTCAGAAGATGAATTCAAGTCACAACAACTCTGCAATGTCTTCTCAGCCTGATAGTGACCTTCTGATTTACCTCAACTTTATTTTGGGTTTTCTTTGAAAATCTCTCAGGGGTTGGCCAAAGCCACCGAATCTGATGGTCCATCAAACAGGGACAATGCATCAGCAGTGGTACAGCCTTCGTTCCCTTGCCTTATGCACTGACCTGTGCTCATCTCTAACATTTCTTAAACGAGCCATGACATGATATTTTCTCCCAGCTGTCCACCTTTAAAAACAGTCTAAACACTGAATTCTAGAGTGTTAAGTTGAAAAATCTATGAGCAATTTCTTCACGATACTTAAATGGGGAGCATCTGTTATCGCTTTGCCCTAGCCCTGCTCGCAGTGAGTGCGACACGTGCTGCCTGGAGGCAGGCTGAGGCTTCGGTCATCACTCCAAGTGTTGTTAATCTTGCTTCCTTAGAGTTTCCTTCCTCCCTGCCTCCAGGACGTGGGTCCTACACCAGCTTTCTGCCTGGAACAAAGGGTGGCCCCACCACGGCATCTGGGGCGAACCGCTTGCAAAGGAAAGGAGTTCACTGCGCACGCAGCCCCATCGGTTCCTGCTCACAGCCAGGGAGGGGACAGAGCTGCCCTGCCGAGACCGTGCACTTTGATGTTACTCCTGGTAGCAGTATCAGGAGCATCAGGCCATCCAGGGGTCTGCTGAGTAAATCCTGACCTGGCCAGGTTGGAGCACTGTGCAAGGTCCATCATTCCCCTCAGCATCCCCAGTCCCAGGATGCTGGTGTCCAACAGCTGTAGAAAGCAGGGTCATGGGGTACAGAAAACAGAGCACTGTGCTGGCTTGGACCTTGCCAGGAGCCACAGGCTGTTCCCATCACATGAAATTGGTGGTCTTGTGCCCACCCCTGCACTGAAACCAAAGCTCTGCTTCCCACCTGATCCATCATATCAGCTGCAGTCTGGGCTTTACAACAGGTACCAGGTTACTCACATGCAATGACAAGCTTCACATCCCATCTTCTGTCCCTCAAGTAATAAGCAGAGGGGAAAAAAAATATTTAAAATTGGTCCACTGCTCTTCTAAAAAGATGGCAGTGAACTTGACTTATGAACCCTACACAGTAATGGGAAACATGAGAGCCCTCTTTCTAATTCTCAGTAGTTCTGTGCTGATTTAGAAGTCCTAAAGACAAAGTTCATTAACAATGTTCCCTTTATAACTTGACCTGGGAAATTTTTTTTCACCCTTGGCTAAGAATACATCCTAAGAATGGCAATAAAATGTTATCCTATTGACCCAGCAAAAAAAGATTCAGGACTGATTAAAATAGATGGATATATGGGTTCAGGGGCATAGATGTGCAAGCTAAAGTGCTAGCATCAAAATAATGCCAAAAAGCTTTAAAAGAGCAGCAAAACGTTTTGAATCTGTCCTCAAGCTAAGTCGTCATTGATTTACTATAATGGGAAGAGCTGAAAGGAAGCTTTAGCCTCAAAACCTGTAGCGAACAATAACAAGGTTCCTACAACATGATGGCAAATTTACACAAAATAAGGAGAAAATTTTGGGAAAGTTACGCTCCGTGAATCTAGGCTGCTCTTTTAAGGAATACCACATAGTGGCTAGGGCTTGCAAAAGCGATTCAGTAAATTTATCAACATTAAAGTCACAGTAGCTTGTTTTTTCATCAGTTCCATGGTTTTGATAACAAATCCCTTTCCTTTGTTTCAATTTTCTAAAAAATCTGAGAAAACCTTTTTTGCCACTTTTTGAAAATAAAATCAGCATCTCTTTTATTATGGGAATAACCGTGAGCTGCAGGGTAAAACTGCTGGGTGCATGCAGCTTGTGTTGAAAGGACACAGACCAGCCTTCGTGCTCCCTCCTGCCTCACAGACATTTTATCAGCTGGAAGANCAGAGGCAGCAGGAAGGTTCTGAGTTCAGCTTTTTCCCATCCATACGAAGCTGCCAGATCACAGGCTGGCTCGTTGGTGGGCAACCTGCACTCATTTTCTCAGAACAGATAGGACCCGTGAGTTACACAGGTGACAATTACGGTGTGAATAGAGAATAAATAAAACACACCCTTTGGGCTTGCTTGACAGCTCATAATTCAACAGCAGGTTGAGAAGCAGCCCCTGGCTGGAGGAGGGGAGAGCAGAGGGTAGGGCTGGACACCACGGTGCACAGCAGTACCAGCTACCACGACAAGTGGCGTTCTTAATGCCAAATACGCCGAAATGAAGTCACAGTAAAACACATACCCCAAGTCTAACGGCGCCTACATAGACAATACTCCGGTTATGTGCTCCCTTCGTTGGGATACGAAAGGTGCTTGAATAGCCAAAGCTGTTTGTTGAAGAGCAGATGTCTCACACACTTTTTTTACCATCTCTGGTCAGAAGAAGGAAGGAGCGGAACCATGTATGCTTGCAATTAGAAACCAGGGGCCTGATCCAGACTCTATTGAAGTCAACAGAAAGGTTTCCATTGACGTCAGCAGGCGCTGGGATGGGCCCCCAGAGCTTCTCTGGATGCTCACATCATCTTGACGGTTGTCAGCTGGAGCTTTGCTAAGTGGGTTTGAGGACCGGCCCAGGTTTGCTCTCCTTGCACGATGGGTAAAAGGGCAGCTTGCAAGCACGAGGCTGCAGTTTTTCAGGCTGGTTCTAAACGAGGACCAAGCTTCAGCATATTGTGCAGCAGCCTTGGGCTGTGCTAAATTAATGCCATCTGCTCCTGGCCTTCCTCCCCTCCTCCTCCCTCAGGGGGCTTCTGACAGTGGAGAATAGCTGGAGTACAGTCACAAGCATCACGCCTCTTCCTGTCCCTAACACACCCTTTACACCCTTTGTTTCTCTCTAAGTGTCATGGGTGGAGTAGGATCCCAGTACGCTGGCTCCAGACCAGCTGGCAGCATCTGGCCAGGCTCAGCCCCAGTTCTCCCAGACTTGGAGGACCTGAAGCAGGCAGATCCTCTGCTCTTGCTATCTCCAGGGGTTAATGATGGATTTTTTTCACCCAGGAGAGGAGTTATTTTCGGTGATATCATCACCCTCCTGGCTGAAAGCTTACGAACTTTCCAAATTCAGAGGAGAATTACAAATTCTGTGTGAAATCCCTTCTCACCCGCTGTTGGAACCTTTGCCGACAGCCCTTTCAGGGGAAGGCTCCCACCATTAGTCTGAAAGTTCAAAAGGTAGGAGGCATTTCTCACCATCAGTGTTTTGCGAAACACAATTGAAAGTAGAGATCCTAATTACATTTGGCATTTCGAATAGTCCGTCTCCCTCTAAACAAATGACATCATTTGTGGCATTGGCAGCGAAAGAGCCCACTGTACGAGACTGTAAACAAGAGTCCATCCAGCCTCCTCCTGCTCCGACAAAAGGAAGGGAAGGGGGGGGAAATCTTGCTAAAAAAAAAAAAAAGTGAACGTTATGGTCATTAAGTCTTAGAGATGTCCCGATACCTTTGCAAAACAGTTTTGAAATGGGGGAAAAAAAGACACTGAGAAACTGGGGCTTTTGGCACCCAGAAGGAAATCACTGTGCGCAGCAATGCGCAGTGCTGGGGGCACGGTCACCCCCCACCTTTCGGGATCTGAATTCGGTGGATGTTAAAGATCTGTGAGGCTGGCTTAAACCTCCTTCTGATCACTGAATGCTCTATTTGACATTTCTATGGGATGTGTTTTCCAAAACAAGACCTAAGACAATTCCTTTTGGAGAAATAGTTGCATATCATTGCTCATACCATACCGAGTGCTCCTTGCCCTTCACCTGCAGGTGCCACAGCTCCCACCTCCGTCTAAGAGGGAAGAGATGGTGGTATTTAAACCTAGGAGGAGCTCCCAAGGGAGGAGCAAAGAAGTTCTTCCCCAGCAGGGGACCAGCCTGACCTTTCGAGGGAAATACCAGGATGCTGGAGCTGTGCACTAAAACATGATAAAGGGAACAGATGAAAATCCCTTCCCTCCTTCTTAAAAAAAAAATAAAAATCTCAGACTGCTGTATTTTGGTCTCAGGTTGTGTATTTTCTAGTTTGCCCCTACACAGCAGCCTGGCCCGGGGCTGTGCTGGGAATGAGCACGACGCCAGCTCGGAGTGAGCCGTGCTGCCAACACAGAAGGATTCTTCAGAGCTCTCCTTTCCTCATAATGATCCTGCTCGACTCTGCTTAGTTTGTGATATTTGAGGGCATCACAGCATGAAGCGGTATGAACACAGACCATTAATTGTAACAGGATGCGGTTAGAGGCTTTCTGATATCCGCGTGCCCATAACTGTAACCTGCATCCAGCTATTTTCAGCCCTCTGTGCAAACAGAAGTCACATTTGCATTCAGATTGCCCTTAGATGTGCTGGATGGTAAAAGTATAGCGTAAGGGCAATACCCATCTGTTTCATGTCGAATATATATATATTTTTTTCCTTGCCAGGTACTATAGATGGATGCTCTTTGCCAGATTTCTTTTTAAGCAATTGTGTTCACAACTGACAAACAACTGCTCATTTGGACTGCGAGTCAAACAACAATCTTTCAACTTTCCCACTGCTCAGTTTTTGAGATCTCCTTCCTAGCTGTGCTTCTGACAGCCTCCTTACCCTAAGGAAAGACCTTATCCTTGGTCTTTTTTTCCTTTGCAAAAGTAAAATACAGGATACATTGTTGATCCAAGCATATGGAAATATCCCTTTGCCTGCAAAGTGAGATAGGTTCATAATGTTCCTTTCATTTATTAATTTAGTTGCAGGACACTCTGAATCATTCGCAGAATCATCATGCAAGCCCTTTCACGGTAGTTAGGCTTTATTCATGGGAGCACTCGCCTCGCAGAGTGTGAAAGAGGCCATTTATGCTTCATAACGATAATAACCAGCAGTTGGAGGCTGGGAAAAGAAAGGAAAATAAAACCCTGCAGAAGTTTACAGGAAAGGACATTTAGTGTTGCCAGGAGGGTGAGGAGGTCAGACATCTGGTGGTTAGTCTCACCCTGGATTACGGGCAGGAATTCATGGCCACGGAGGTGGGGCTCAGCTGGCTGCTGGGGCAAGGGTGCTCATGGCCAATGGGATTTTGGGGTGCCCCAAGATGCCCCCCATTTGCACAAGATCTCTTTTGTTCAGGCTCCTTCTGCACAGCCAAAACCCCTGGGAATGAACAAGGAGGAGAAAAGCACACCCTGAAAAAATTTTGGAGACTAAGCTGGGGTAAAGACTAACGATGGAATATTTATGAAATCCTTCAGAAATAATGTCATATTCATCCCTGTTAATCATGAAAACCCAACAAACAGGGATCACAGAGACCTGCACGCCTTCATGTGCTTGTCCCAAACTTTCTGGGCATAGACTGTCAGATATTAATTAAGAAGTGGGTGTTTTGGGAAGCCAGCTGCAAACCACCTTGCTCCTTGTAGATCATTCTATAAGAGGCCACAGACGTTACTGCTTCTAGTAAGGCAAAAACACTGCAAGGGTGCTGAGACTGCAAGTATCAACACTAGGCAGCATCCTTCTGTGGAAACAGGGGGATGGAGAGCTTCTCTGGTCAGCTCCCACCTGGCCACGAGTCACTGAAAGTAAGGAAGGGGATTTACATTTTCCTAAAACCTAGAGTAAAGCTTGAGTTTAACCTTCAAGAGCTCAGCAGCCCACAAGGGAAGGAGCATCTTATTATCAAACCCTGTAAGATCTTACAGTGTTTTTCCTTCGGTGCTGCAATTTCCACACCTCCAGCATTTGTTGTAAGTTATCTGAAACATTCACTGTGTTCAGTTTACATTCATCTCCATCTATTGTTAACAAAAAATAAACTCAAACACACAGTGGAGCCGTACAGTATTTCTCTGGAGTATCATAAGACTGCTTGATCGCATCTTTTCCTGGCACTTAGTCCAGTGGTTTATGAATTATTTTGTTACGCTGAGTGCATAGTTGATAGTTTAATGGCTGGAAGTGGTTGTTCTCGAAATACGGATGGTGTTGTCATGGTAATACATTGCTAGGAAGATTAAGACATGCTTAAATTAAGGCGTGCATTGAATTCTCAGTTGTTGTAGCTACTCTTCCCTTGCCATGTTTGGAGAACATCCTATCTAGTGCAATCCTCCAAGACATTTTACTGGATTCCCTGTCAAGTTGTGACTAACCCAAGCTTTGAGTCACTGATCTGCCATCCCTGGGCTGCGGCCAGTCCCGTGCAGCAGCGTAGGGGCCGGCGGGGCAGCGATTGGCCTCCAGCGCTGCCTGTTTTGCAATACCAGGAATTCCTTCCAGCCCCTTTGAACTAAATCCTGAACAGACTCACGCTCCACCGGAGCATTTGGCTCCAAGATACACAGGAAGGTTTTCAAAAGGAGACAACAATGAGAGCTAGGTTTCTCAAATTTGATTTTTTTTAAGGGTTTAAAAAGCTTCGATAGTGACAGATGGGTTCCTAGATGATTTTCAGAAACACATATTGCAAGTGTCACCCCAGGGTTGCCTCCCACACACCCTACACCATAAAGTCACCGTAGCAATTCCTATCAGAAACTCTGACAAAGAAGGTTTCAGTTGAGTATCACAGTATTTTTGATAGCCTGATAGCAGTTCTGGCTTCTGTTCAAAGAGACCAGCTGACAGCAGTTAAATCTTGGGTCATGTGTGACCCATCACTGGGGATTTTTTCACGCAGCCTCACTGGCAGAGATGGGGACTGTGTGTGGGTGGGAAGGGAGAAGCATTATTTCCCCAAAAGTGGCTCCTTGTAACCAACCCACTTCAATGTTCTTGGTGGGCTTAGTCTGTACCTCCCCATCTGTGCACAGCGATAAAGAATATATCCTAAAACGTTATATTTGAAAAAATTTGCATGGGAAAGGAGCATTATTGAGATTTGAGATCCCATGCAGGGTCTCAAATCCATGCTAGTATTTGAAATATGAGCAAAGAAAAACCTTCAGACATCGAAACTTAAGGAAAAAAAAAAGCCAGTCTACGAACATGTGGAAATACAATTTTCACAATTGTCTAAATGCAACAGAAGCCCTGTATTTATTTCTGAACATCCTATTGCGCTGGACAAAGCAAATGCACAGCAACAAGAGTTTACAAAGAAAACAGTTCATTGTCAAATCCACCGACACGGAGCAATAACAACCCATTGCAACTGCAGTCAACACCTTCCTTGTAAATCCAGCGAATAAATATTCCCTGCCCTGTACGTGATCTGCAGCCTGCAGCAAAGACAACCCCAAGCACATCCCAAGCACATGGGAAAAGGATCAAAACAAAAAGCACGTGATGGTTCTTAACAGAAGCGACATTATGCGCGGAAGGGACGAACACACATGGCCCTCAGATCCGTGTGAAACAATACCAGCGCTGCAGCAGGGCTGGAACTGGGAAAAGCAGATGCTGCCCAAAGCAGAATCTGCTGGAGAAATTTAACATGCACAACGCGTATCAGGAAATCAAAGCGCTTTCATGTGAGTGGAGAAGAGCTGGTTGCAAGCTTATTTCCAGCTAGCATCGATGAACCAACCGACAGAGACTCAAGAGGCAGGATTCAGACCAGGATCCATATGTTCACTTGGTCTGGTTGAGTTAGCCCTTGTATTCTGCTGCTTTTGGAGACGGGAGCCAGCTACAAAAACAAGGCCTGGCTTAAGGTCAAGAGCTACTGAAAAACATAGGAAGGGTTCTGCAGGGTTTCCTCTTAAGAGACGCTATTATCCACAGCAAGGACCAGAAAATTTCAGCTGGTGCTCATTCATGGGAAATTAAAAATTCACACAAAGCAGGAGGCTCCCTGGGACAGGGTGGGAGGGGGAAATCCCCCCCAAGCCACATGTTTTTGGCTCTTTCAAAGATGCATTCAGTTTAACCCTCAAATCTAGAACTGTTTCTGCAAATGTAAGAAAACCATCTGTAGCTTTTAAGAGGTGCCAAGTCCATTATTTTGGCTAGAGAGTCACATTAGCCTTGGGCTAGTGGAGCAGACCAGACAATTTACTGAAGTCCCTTTCACAGCACTTGCCATGATTTTATAAAACAATTACAACATGCAGAGAGTTTTAAAACCATCCAAAGGCAACGTTGGCCTCCTCATGCAGTGCAAACCTGAGCAGATCACACAGAAGTTACCGGCATTGTTTCTAAGGACTAATAACATCTTAATTCCTTTAGTTATTCCCAATTCACAGTAACAGACATGGAAAATTCACACCGTGTTTATGGCTGATTTAGAACAGAGACTCAACTTACAGCTCAACCATGAAAAACTGATAGATAGGTGTTGGATAAAATAGACAAATATTAATAGAATCACAGACTGATTTGGGTTGGAAGGGAGCTTAAAGCCCATCCAGTGCCACCCCCTGCCATGGGCAGGGACACCTCCCACCAGCCCAGGTTGCCCAAAGCCTCATCCAGCCTGGCCTTGAACCCCTCCAGGGACAGGGCATTGACGGTGTTAATGTGGGCTGAGGATCTCCAGAGGAATTCTCTCTCCTGGAAGGGTGGAAGGTGCAGCGCTTCCTGCGTATGTGAAGGCAGCATTCACTGTTATCCACGCACACAGCTTACATATGGGAGAGAAGGAAACCTCTGTGCTCAGCTACACCTGCCTAAGCAAATAGGAAATGTCCGATCACCACATTTTTCAGGTCCTCCATCCTCTTTCGACACCAGGGTATTTGCAATCAAATCTTGAAGCACTAAGAAGGTGACAAAAAACAAAGCTTTTCCTCCTCTGTCATTACCAAGCAGGAGAAGGGGAGGCTCAGAGTCCCAGCTGCATCCCTGGTCCTCACCACTGCATCGCTCACGGCCCCCAGGGATGTCCTACGGGATATTGTGGAGGAACCCCCATGCCATGTGAACAGGGGCAGGTGAACGGCAAAGGTCTGGCCAAAAGTGACACAGGAAACAGCTGGGTCCTGCGAAAGGGTGGTGGCCGTGGCGCTGGTGTTGCTGTTGGCCGCCTGCCCTGCCCCAGGGTGGCCACGGTGCTGTGCAGAGGATGCAGCAGGTCTGCAGAATGGGAAGGGATGCAGCTGCCCTGTGCTGAGGATGTGAACAGAGCCTGGCAGAGAGAAGGGAAAGCAGCTTGTGCCCTGAGGCTACTCTTTCCCTTCCTTATTTAAAAAAAACACAAGACAAAACAAAACAATCAAAGCAAAAAAAAAAAAACCAAAACAACCCAAAAGATTACTGAGAGCATGGGGCTGAGACCTTCTCCAAAACAATTTTTAAAAAATTCTTTGCCTTCTCACAGAGGATTATCTCGGGGAGAGACACCCCATAGGCATCATGCGAGGCTAAAACTCCCCTCATCAGGAGCGACAAACATCGCTCGCACAATTACCGTGGCTCTGGCACGGGCGTGCGAGCTGCCAGCCAGAGAAACATGCAAAGCAGCCACTTGAAAAACAAAATTTCCCGCTTTCTCGTGCATGCGGAATGAGCATGATTTATCTGGGAAGGAATTTGCCCTCAGTGTTGATCTCCTTAAAAGCGATGGTAACTAAAATAGCCACAGGCTGCTCGAAAATTAACCAGTTATCATGTGCAGTGACTTTCCCTGCTTTTCCCCTCATCCCAAATCCAGATTTTTATCCCAGCATCCGTGTCAGTGCTGTGTTAGCCCCTATCCCACAGCAGATCAGGGTGATGTTTCTGCGTGGGGCAAAGATGGATATCGCTGTTGGATGGTTTCTAATTCGGCAGAGGAGCCGGGAGCCCCGCTGGCATGGGCTACTGGGGCAGGAGAGCCCTTCCCAGCCTGGTCCATGCAGAGAATTTCCCAGGAGTGGGGAAAAAAAAGGTTGTTTGGTGAGCAGGGAAGGAGGCAGCTGACACAAACTGCTCACTCGGCCAAACCCCCAGGATTGCAAAGATCAGGCAGCAGGATTAGAATCACCAGTTGTTGGCACAGACCTTATTGGCTTCATATCGTCTGTGAAACCTAAAGTGGGTTTGTTGTGGGGGTGGGGAGCTGGGGGAACAACCAACCACCAAAAAACCCTCCCAAACAAAACAGTCTGTCTTTTGTAGGGTCATGTACAAACTCTCCCACACAGCCTGGGACTGAGTTTTGGATCAAGGCCTCGGCTTGGCTTTCAATTACCGGCCAAAACCAACAGAACGGATTTATTGGGGACAGGGCTGGGCGATGGGAAGGGAGGTTGGCGTCTCCTTGGGTTGGCTGGGGTGGGTTATGGGTCCCTGTCTGCACCCCAGCCTTTGCATCTCTATGTGAGGAGGAGGAGGGAGACGAATCCTCCTCCCTTTGAAGAGCTCCTCGGGCAGGATTTCACCCCTGACACCCATAGCTGTCTGTCACCTTGGACAGGAGAGATGCTGAAGGCAACATATTCACAAGGAAGCTCCAGGCAATTAAATGCTGTCCCACATCAAGACATGGTAAAAATGATCATAACATCATTGTAAGGACGATGAGGTACCACGGGATCTAACAGAGGTTTTATCAAGTCTTTTTGCTCAGGTTATTACTCACAAAAATCTTTGTTTTAGTCTTTTTGCCTAGGAAAAACAAGAGTTCATTGAAGGGTTTAATGAACCTTTAAAGACATCACTGCAAGGACTGCCAAATTAACCTGCCAAAACAGCGTTATTGAGCTCCTGGAAATTGATGACAAGGAAATGCGTGTTTAATGTACCTCGTTTAACTCCTATTATTCAGAGGAAGCAGCAGGTGTGTTTCTCCGAAGCGCAGGAGATGCTAATGGAGACAGCGTGCAGTCATTCAGCCTGTGCTGTTCTAGAACTGAAGAAAAACAGTTGGAAAGAAAAATGCTCTTTCCCCTCTCCCCAGAGCCCTCCACAGGCAGAGGGTTTTTCAGTCTCTCTTTAAAGATCCAGCATTTTTATTCTTTTCCATTGCTTCCACCAGCATTTATCCCCCGCTTGCTGCGTGCTTCACTGCAGTTCACGTGCCCCATTCCAGCAAACTTCCCTTTATGCACCAACGCTGAAATATAAAGGTACTTATTTTTGTACCACTTAGAGTGTTGGAAAAAAAAAAAGTACTAATAAATGAGTTCTTGGAGCACAGCTCAAATATCTGCCCTGAAGAGCCGGTTATTGCTGTTGTAACCTCTTGTGGCAAAGCAGCACAGACGGGCTCGATCAAATAAACACCCACAGAAATGAAAACCAGAGTGATGTCGCTGGTGGGATAGGACAGGTCTGGGTCTGAGGCATGGGGCAGGACACTCTGCTGACTCTCCCAACACACCAGGGACATCCCCAAGTTCATCTGCCCTGTACTCTGCTCCACTCCCATTTTGCACACTTCAGACACAGGCTGCAACTCTGAAAACCCTTACTGCCCTGGGTGCTTGCCTGCTTTAACACCTCACCTGAAAAATCACCACGCACTTAAACTTCTGCATATGCCCCAGATTGTTGGAGCACCCACGGCCCCAGCACAGCATCTCCCCAGTCACCCCGCATTCACACAGCAGCCAGAGCTCCAGGCTGAATTCCATTTTTTTTTTTGCACAGAGAGACTGAAAGCCACATCTTACGCTTCCAAAGAGAGTTCCAGGGCTACCAAATTTTTGGCAGTTGTTTGTGAATACATTATTTCACCTTGCAGGCAGAGGCACACAGACAGATAATTGAAGATTTAACAACGCTGGGAGCAGGATGCTACAGCACTCTGTCCCTGTCCTGGGCTCAGGCAGGGCGGAAGGGGAACAGTTCTGGTCTTTCCTTCCAAAACTGCTCCATCTGATGGCGAATTGATGTAAAACATATCCATAACCCCAGAAGTGAGAGGCCAGGTCAGGCTCAGAAGCTGGCCCTTTGCTCTCAGCTTCCACCCGGAGCAGCATCTCAGCAGGGTGCGAACACTCACACCCAGCAGCGGCCACACCAGGATGCTCTCATCACAGCAGCTCGAGGGCTTTGGAATAGGATGTTGGAACTGCACAACACAGCCACATCTGGAAGGGGTCTTCCAGACCACTGACACCAGTCCAGCATCCCCAGATCTGGGCAAGACATCTAAAGAGGGGCAATCTCTACCCCCTTCTCTCCAAGCCTGGTCGCGCTCCCAGCTGCAGCCTGTCCTCCCACCAGGAATGCTGTTGGTGAACCTTCAAAAACCAGCACTGTCCCCAGGCTTTGCCAGAGGGACATCCTTTGTTTCTGGGCACATAACAGCAAGGGAAGGGTGATGGGAGAGTAAGAAATAGCTCTGCATTGCTTGGCTTCACAGTAACAGTCAAAGTTCCTGGCAGCAAAGGTTGGGATTGCAAAGAGACTCGCTGTTGGGCTGAGTGCATCCTAACGGGAGCTGATGGAGACAGTTGGAAAAGATAAAAGGATTTAATTGTGCTCTTTCCCATAACGTGACTCTACATTGTGGTAATGAGAGAGGAGGACACCTCCTGTTAAGCAGCGCTGTTTGGAGCAATAATGCTATTTCCCTTGTTTCATTAGACTTTCCTGTTTGACACTGCAGAGGACAATCCTTCCTGATGTCCTGTGTCTGCATTCCTCATATCCAGGTCCCTTTTCCCCACTTATCGTCATTCCCCTGCGGGTATTTGCAGGGCAGCACAACCAGCAGCCGGTGGGCACGAGCTCCCCAGCCCCTCTGCCCTCCATTCCCTCGGTGCTGGGGGTTTCTGGAAACAACATTGGATTGCCTCTGCTTACTAAATCAGTCCTGGGTTTTACAGCACCATTTAAACTACTTCCTCAGGAAATTTCACAGGCATGTTGGCAGGTATTGATTTCAAGCAGAAAATATCCCAGCAGGAAACTGAAAGAGGAAAGATGCGCTGTAATTATATCTCTTCTGGGCTTGCAAGCCAGAGGAAGACGAGATATAAACCAACACATGCACTGAAGCTGTAATGTGCAGTAATGCTGTAATTAATACAATCCAAGCTTTCTGAGCACTTTTCTTGCAATCAGAGTTTTGAAGCCTAAGCCCACACACAATCACAGCGGCGTTGTCACCGTGTGGCACAGACCATCGCATCTCATCGCCCCGCAATCCACCTAAACAAGCACAAGAAATCCAATACCTGTGACAGCTTCTGGTTCACAAAAAGATCCTGAGATGTAAGTCCAGGTTTTCAGTCAATTTCTAGAAAAATTAAATGCTTTAATAGAAGAAAATCAACTGCTCCATGAATGTGAATAAAGGCTCTGAGGTATGAAACTGCTTCAGACTGTCATGACAATAGACATTAATTTTATGCAGCTTCTTTAAAACTACCTTTTCTCAGACAGTTTAGGATCTGCCCACACACTCCCACCTTTTCCTAAATGAAAATTAATCTGTGGTGTCTTTTTGCTTCAAAATGTAGATGATTTATAAAGCACAGATGGGTTTTAGAATGATAAGTATTTTAAAGTGAAATTCCCAGGTGGAGAAATTAAGGTTGAAGGAGGGGAGGCACTAGATTCACAACTTTTTTTTTTTGTTTCAATGAAATTAATTTCAGGATGCATGCACCAGAGAGACCAAGTATCTTGCTGTAAGTTCCATGATGAGCCTACAACTGAACCCAGGTTTCCCATGGTCCAGACAGCATCCTACCTGTGGGATTGTGCTTCTCTCTGTAGTACTCCCGAGAGGAGAGAGCAGACCTAACACAGACTGAAAGCCTCTTGGTATTAGTTTGCTATCTGCCCCCCCTTTGAAAGGAGAACCCCACTAATTAAAAAATGGGTATCCTGCTCCTTCGGTGTCCCAAAGCCACCCCATCACGTGGGACAGCGATGTAGAAAGTCCAGAGTCAGATAATATCACAAAGATTTAGGGAGGGATTAACCCTTTTGGCCAGGGTCAGTTGGAATGAGGTTGCAACCACAGACCATGTAGAACAGGCTGCAACTCGGCATCAGGAGCTGCTGAACAAGAATTGTTCTCACTCTTAACGTCCTTGAACTTCCACTGCAGAAGACAGTCACTCTGCAGAGCACTCCTGGCCCTGACACTGCCAGCTCTCCAAAGTAGCAAACCCACTGCTTTCACCCAAAGGATGGATATGAAGAAGATTTGGGTTTTGCTAGGTTTTGACCATGCTACTGAAAAAAAGAAATCACTACCCAATTCTTACATGTGAAAATTTGCTGAGCAGAAACTTGATTTATTTTTCTGAATCTGATTTTGCAGGAACATAATATAAGAAGTAGTTTTCCATCTCCCACTTCTATAATTAAAGCCTATTTTTGCTTGGCCACACACACTCTGGTACAAATGTCACATTTGTTTTTAAAAGGGGAAAACGCACTTGTTATTTTACATTTCAGAGCAGGTTTACTTGTTTGCAGGGGGGGAATAAATCCTCGTTATTGGCACAAGCAGGAAATTCAGGCATAACTTTATAACAGGTTTTATAGATCTGATCTGTGGGTGAGGCGTTCTGGGAGACGTTCCTTTCTCACCCTGCTGCTGCCTTGTAACTTGTTCCACTTTCCTCACCTCAGAGCTAAAGAAACGAAGCTTTTTCTTTCAAGGCTCAGTTTTGCGTTATTCCCAGCACAGCTATTTATAATTCCTGGAACAATAGCTGACCTTGGCCCAGCGCGAGCCCTTGGATCCCCTGTGCCTGCATTGTCCCGCGGTATTCCCACCCCGCGCCCGCCGCTGCCTCCCCTCCCCAAGGCTGCCAAGCCCTTGGACGCAGGGTGGGGACACCACAGAAAAATCATAAACAAAGCCAGGCAAGCCACGACACTCAAGGCTCGACCAACAACATATCCAAAGCCGGGGAGAGGTGATTTCTCCCTCCCCCAGCAAACACAGAAAAAAAAAAAAACTTCCCTGCTGACCTCTGTAATGAGATATTTTGCTGTGCTATCAGCAATTCCCCCTTTGAAATATAAAGCAAACTCTTCTCCTTGGTGGCTTTCTTCCTGGAAAATAAGCCAGGTGTCCTGTTTGGTTGTTTTTGCTCCTGGGTTATTTTTGCAATAAGGAAGCTGCAATTAGAGAGGTGCGGGGCATGCACTGCTGCCCTGGCCCTGCAGCCTTGCAGAGCCCTGCTGCAAGCGTGGTCCTCAGGGGGGAGATGCTGCCAGCCCCCGCCACCCTCGTACACATGAGCAACGCCTGGATCCCCTCGCTTGGTGCTTATCTGCCGGCCCTTGCCCGGGCAGGGCTCCTCGGCTGCACGTCCTCTGGCACATTTGCAAAAGCAGAGCTGTGCAGTAACACCAAGGCCAAAGGACCTGGCAAGGCAGGGTTAGCGAGGAGAGGCTGTGAGCAAAGAGGGGTGTCAGAAATCAGCCCCAAAGCAGGGAGGAGACCTGCTTGCTGTGGGATCAGATGGACAATCCTGCAAGTTTCCAGCACTGCCCACAGGGAGAAGGTTCCAGGGGTGCAGAGAGCTGCTGGGCAGACTGGCCGGAGGTCCAGGCGCTGCTTTGGGCTTGCTTTTGAGCAGAGATCCCACCAGAGGGACCTCTTGCTCAGAAATGGGGAAACAGGCTCCAGCCAGGTTTAACCAGGCTCCAAGCATCCTTCTGGGCAGTCTCCTGCCCCATGCCCAGGCTGCTGCCCTGGGGTGAGCCATGAGCTGGGCAGAAGCAGCTCTTGGGGTGCACTCTTCATCTATCTTGGTCTCCCTGGGTCCAGGTCTTTTGGAGATCAGCCTGGGTTTCCTGGGGAGGTGATGGGAAGCTAATGCAGGCAGCAGCCCATCTCCCACAGGCATGGGGGGGAAGGAGGGCAGCCCCACAGCTGGCTGGGTCCCCCCACAGCTGGGGGTCCTCCCCCAGCACATGGCTGTCACAACTACCGTGACATTGTGCTGTTAACTGAAGTCAAAATTCCCTGTACGGCAGCAGCAGCCCTCGCTCTGAGCCCAGGCTGGGATGGATATCTGGGGATACAACTGCAGAGCTCCCAGGAGAGCAAAGCCCTGTTCTCGTTTTCGAGGAAGCGACATATCCTCCTTGTTCCGGCAGCTGCTGCCGGTGCACGCGAGGAAGGAGGTGCAGGAATGACGGGGAACTTTTGGCCTTTTGTCTCTGCAAAGGTGCCAAGGAGCCACCATGTACCCACCGCTGGGGCACAGGGACTTCAGCGCGTCCTCAACTTCTGCCTTTCTCCATCCATCCCAAATCAAACCTTATTGAACAAGGGAGTGCACGTGCATGGTCCTCGTGCCACACCATCAGGCAGACCAAGATCCAACAGCCACTCACGGGGAATCATGTTCGTTTTCCACCTTTTTTAAACCCGACACTTGGATTTGCAGCTTAAATGGAAGGAAGGAGGGAACCTTTTACCCCTCACACCAACATTGGTATAGGAATTTAATTTAATTCCTTCTGATTTGGGGATTTCCCAACCAGAGTGATGTCAAATCGGTACATTTGCATACAAGTGTTGGAGAAACTGGGCTCCTTGTCCCCCATTAAAAACCATTTAATTGTGGGAACTCCCCATCCACAAGGCACCCATCCCTGCCCACAGCCCACAGATGCAATTAACCCCTCCATGGCTGGACCTGAGGCTGCATGGACCAACTGGACTTTATCAGAGCAGCTATTTCAGGCTGAACAATTTCCTCCTCCGTCTCCTAACAGGATCCTCAGCTGGCACAGGGCCCGGGGGCAGGAGGAAGAACTTGCCAAGGAAGCAGTTCTGAGCCTTGTCTGCTCTGCTGGGAGAGTTTTATTTCTCTCTAGCATGACTCCAAGTGTAAATAAGCTCCGACAACAATCGGATTGTTAGATTGCCTCCAAACCCCCCCCAGGAGAGCAGCAAAAACAAGGAGAGGATGTGAAGATGCCCAAGAGGCAGTTTGTGCCAGCACGTACCTGCAGCGAGCCCCAACCAGCCTCACAAACATCACCTGGGGGGTCACAGAATGCAGGGAGGACCTGGCAGCAGCTACTGCATCCCATAAATATTGTGTGGCTTTTTCGTATTAGCCTAGGTTTGCAAGAGCAGCAATGCAGGGATAGTTTAATCGCTGATGCTATTTAGAAAAGAAGTTCAGGGGCAAGTTAACACACAAATATTTACAAGCAGAAGTCTGCTATTAACCCCCAGCTTCCAGATGGCTTCCTTGGAAAGAAAGCACTGCTCTATCACAGCACAAGTGGTGCTATCAGGCAGCAATAACACCTTCAAACCCTTTCTTTGGAGCTGATTAAAGCACAGAGGTTTCCTTCCAGCCCTGCTTCCCAAGCACCAGGCTGGAGCTCCAACCCACATCTGCAATTTTTACAGAATTCCCTTTAAAAAGCTCCCACTTTCCATCATGTCATTGCAAAAGGCACGTTGAAGAGTCAGCAGAGCATCAAATAANGCCATCATGTCATTGCAAAAGAGTCAGCAGAGCATCAAATAATAATATAATTCAGTATAATTCAATGTAAATACCTTTATAAGAGGCCTTAAGCTTTTATGCCCATTTGCTGCACTCTGTGGCAGCATCAGATGTTTTATTGTCATCCTGGGAACATCCTTTTCCCTGCTCCCACCAAGACCAGCCACAGGCAGCGAGCCAAGGGCTGTTCCTTCCCCTTTCCAAAAACCTCTTCTTTTCTAGGAAGGGAAGAAAAAAAAAAAAAAAATCTCAGGATTGTATCAGGTCAGAGGTGGAGCCAGGGGACTTCCCCACCTCTGGTAAAACCTTGGAGATGAGTGCTGCCAGTGCAAGGAACAACCAAATCTAGCTCACAGCTCACCAGACTTGTCCATACATTGTTATTTACTTTGGTGGGAAAGATATTCCTGAGAACAAAACCAAACATCCAAAGCCACCCCAAATACTTCATCCCATCATCAC
>VZTO01007778.1:0-130490 GCA_013400615.1 Syrrhaptes paradoxus
TCGTGAGAATAAGGTCTAGCAGACCTTAATGGTCCACTCAATGGTTCAGGTACAGCAGTTTCTGCCGCCTCTTGGTTTGTGCTCAGACTTAGTCTGAAGAGGATGAAGCTGTTGGCACAGCAAAGGCAGAGGCTGCACTAGCTTTCCCCCTACTCAGAGGACATTATGCAAGATAATATATGGTCTCTCACCATTCTTCACTGTGATTCCACGTAATCCCCTATTGAGTCAGATTGCACAGTTTGGTCTCTGTCCCTGAATTGCAGAGCTTACCAACGAAAACATGAGTTGTTGTGGAGGGCACTTGATAAGATTTTGTTTACACACTAGGAGCAGTTTCTCAGAATCATTAAATTAAATTAAATAACACATTAAGTTTTCAGCCAATATCCAAGCTCTACTGCTAGTTGGTCATCAACTCTGACAGCAGTAAATCCAGCATAAATAGAAAATACCATTAACTTTAAGTAATTTACATAATAATTACATTACCCAGATGAGTACTTCTTCCAAAAGGAGGTCACAAATGCATTTCTGACTCTTTATTGTTTGCAGTAAATTGGGAAGCTCAGTCTGCACGCAATAAT
The DNA here is from genome assembly GCA_013400615.1 of Syrrhaptes paradoxus. Taxonomy (NCBI): domain Eukaryota; kingdom Metazoa; phylum Chordata; class Aves; order Pterocliformes; family Pteroclidae; genus Syrrhaptes; species Syrrhaptes paradoxus. The sequence continues at coordinate 588 of VZTO01007778.1, forward strand.
ATTGGAAGAGAATTGCAAAGCATTATTAAAAGTACACCAGTGTTAAAAGACTGTTCCCTAAAAACACATGCACTAAAACCTTCAGCATTAATTGAATCATGCTTGTCTTCTGGCAAAGCTGGAAACCCGGCTCAGTCATAGCTCTGGTGATTCATTAGTGCTAATTAATGCTTTTTCCAGGCTAGTAACAAACTAAAGAGAGATTATTTTTCTCTACTGATCATTCCACAGTTACAGTAATGGTTTGATTTATGTATCAGCCACTTAGAGCCGTGTTTCATTCATCTCTAAACAAGTTTCAAAGGCACTCAGGGTGTTTATGGGAAAGCTTAAGACAAGCAAACAAACAAATGTGATTTCTATGAGTACTGCTAAGCAACAATGCTGGGTTTCCTGGGGCTTCCTGTCCAACTTGCTCTGAGTCGTTTTCCCCAAGACAGAAACAAAGTCATCACCCTCCCGGCAGGATTTTCATGCTCCCTTCCCTGTCCCTGAAAGGCTCAGCTGGGCTGTCAGCCACTCGTGCCATGGTGGGTGCAGGGCTAGCAGCCACGGGTTTCCCAGTCACCAGTGGGATCCCAGCAGGGACCTGCCCCTCCCCTTGGTGGGGACACCACCCTCACTTGCTCATCCCAGCTCCACTCATGATTATCCCAAAAACCCCTCTCAACTTCATACACACAGTTCAACCCAAGGGCACAGCTATATCTTCAGACCTACGCTGAAGACCTTCAATATTATTCTGCTCTCAGATCTACAGGGTAGATTTTGACTCCAATATTTTGCTCTCTCTACAGGCACAAATCTGTGTGTGCCAGCAATAGCATAAAAAGTGTAAATGCTGCAAAAATATGTTACCATTTCCTCTGACTCTGCTGCCCAGTTTAGAAATTTGGCTGGAGGCATTCACTGCAGTTTGGAATTTTCTTTTAATATCGTTTTTCTGTAACTGTTTTCTTTTACATTTTTGAAACATTTTTAGTGCTCAGGAAATGTCTTAGAAGAGGAGACTGGAAACAGAAGCACTTTACTTATCCATAGCTCAAGATAGGGTGAGCAGTGCCCTTTGCTGCCAGCGAGCTTCAACCCTTGGATGAAGCAATCTCCTCGGTGGCTGAGAAAATATTTCAAGCTTCATGCACATTCAGTTCTTGGCCACTTTTTGCTGAGCAGTGACAATTAAAGTGTTGTGGATCTCTTTCCATTAAGTACAAGGCTGACATCACCAATGCGTTTCCCATATGACAGCAAAGAGTTTCCAGATGGAAACAACTTTCCAAATGCTGTTGACTGGCCACGAACTACAGCAGTGACACAGAGGTCTCTGCACATCTGAGTCGGAGAAAATTGCTATTGTAAAATAATAATAAAGATAACAATAATAATTTATAATAACAAACACATTAAAATACCTGATTCAGAATTTATGTGAGGGGGGAGGAGGAAAGTCACATTAGTTTTATAGAGTCTGCTCATGACACAACAGGTATAGGATCAGACAGATTCCCTTTGACAGAAACAGTAAACCACTGTGGCCTTGTAAGAAAGGCAGGGTACATTCAAATGCAGAAAATCACCTATGCTCTCTATCCTTTAGATATGTTAACGATGAAAATACCAGCTCCTAATACGTTATGTGTATATGTGGACTAATAATAAAACATTACTCTTTCAAAACCCCAGTTAATATAACTTGCTACTATCAGGCATTTGAATTAGATATAGCTTAAAATCCAACTAGGGAGAACAAGGAGGATGAATCGGAGATCTGTGTGAAGTTACAGAGCTGCAGCCTCACTGGGGTCACAGAGAAGTGGTGGGATAGCTCACACGACCGGAGTGCTGCAATGGACTGACATGGGCTTTTCAGGAAGGACAGACAGGATGGAGAGTGACTGATACACCAGACGGTTGTGCTACCTTTCAGAGGGACCTCAGCAGGTTGGAGAAATGGGCAACAGAAGTCCTATGAACATCAGCAAAGGGAAAGAGAAAGTCCAGCACCTGGAGAAGAATAACCCCAGAGGCGCTTTACAACCTCAGCCATTCTTTGGTTTTGTGATTCTGTGTTATTTGATTCTGGTCAGAATATAAAACACCTGCTCACTGCATCATTACAGGGGACAAAAATCTTCCAGTGATTACTACTTTAGGATACTTTGTGTTTTGATAACTTTAGAGCACTACCGTATAGATCTTTTTTACAAGTTGACACATTTTGAAACAAAACAATAGACTAATTTATTCTTCATTGTGAGTGCACTGTAATCTTACCATTTTACCAGCTGTCATTATGCATTCACCTTAGAAAAATTATTTGAACTAGATTTAGGACTACCCTATCAGTCTATCTACCTGAGCTGGTTCTTGAACTAATGATGTATTAGAGGGTGGTCTATTTGGTGAAGTGTCACATTTTGGAAGCAACATAAATCCGCATCCCAAAGACTGAGATCATGAAACAGTTCCTCACACTTTCTCAGTGGTATTGCTGTTAAACCTGCTGAGCATGAAAAATGCTGTTTCCAATAATTATGTATTGGATTCTATAAATGTCATTCTATGATTTCTTCTGGTTGTAATTTTTTCTGTTTCTCCAATCACCCTTAGGGTTTGTAAGCTGTAACTTCATATAGACCAATGCATTTGCACTGTTGCAAAATTAGTTTGAGAGCAGCGCCTGATGTAGAACTCTCCTAAATTGTGCTTTCCTGTGCAGTGTTAACCAGCTGCTACACCTCGCTGTAAAAGCTTTCTGTTGGGTACACAGGGCATTGGTACATTGAACTATAACCAAGTTCTGAAGACAAACATTCATGTTCAGACATGTGGTCACTGAAGTCATTCCAGATTTAGACTACTGAAACTTAGATCAAAACCATTAACTTTTACACAGTAACTTTTACATGTTTGCTCAAGGCTTTCAAGGAGCTTTGAAAAATGTCCAGTTCCAATACAGCTACTAGCAACTACATTTGTATGGTATGGCTCTTTCAAGCTCTAGCTAAATGCAGCAAAAAGGGAGAACACAATGCAGAGCACTTGCTTTGTGGAAGTTGTTTAGTGGTTCTACAGTAAGTATGTCACTAGCACCACAATAGTGTTCAGAGGGAATGTACAGAAAACGTAACCTGCATACAAGGACATTGCAGGGTTAAGAAAAGGGAACATTTTAACTGTGCTAACATCACGAAACTGATAGTTCAGTATGTAAATCTTTATGCCAACTTCAAGGTTGGTCTAAAAGCTCAAAGCTTGTAACAGTGCTTTTACCTGCAAAATAGCATGCAGAACTAGAAAACTGAGCTTAAGGTAGATTATCGTTCATAGTCATAAATCTAGAGCTCATTTTCACAACAACCAAAAAAAATTATTGACATATATTTAGACCATGTATGACCTTGCTGAATCAACTTGGCATTCTCAAGAACATAAAAATAAAACCAGACGACAGATTCTTGTTTTCAGACTCTACAGATGCATCTCACAGCATGTGAAGAAGAATAATTGCAGTGGGTATGAGGGAGCTCATCTCATCTCCCACAGGCTTTAGGTGACACCTGCCTAAGGCTTTACACACTACTGAAATTCTTCAGGTCAGTCCTGAACGGAGCCTTCAGCACAGAGATAAGTTTCATTAAGGATCCATGGCAGAGTAGACTGTCTAATTAGGAAATAAAGCATCCACACACAAGCAAAATCTCCTGAGGGGTTATATATAGTACAGCTAACTTTCTGAGCTTTTCTGGAATTGCTACAACACAAACCCCTCAGAGAAGCTTCTGTAATAAAGGTTTTCATGTGGTCTTCCCACCATGTAAAGTGGGGAGATCCACACAAAAATCTAGTCCCAGCTCTGTCTGCCTCTCATTCTTCTATAACATTTTGCAATCTTGAATGTAATCATTACACTTTATTCTGTAATAGATAATCATAATACAAGCGTATTGGCAAGCAAGCACTTGTCCCTTTCTAATTGCATCATCTGTTCGCTACCTACACTGCCTGTAAAGTAAATGGCACATTTTCTTTTTCACTTTGCATCCAGAGTGATGTTTTTATTAATCAAAGTTCACACTTGACTAATGCTCCCCTGCCATCACTACCACAAAACTGACATTTAGCCCAACCATGAACAAGATGTTGGCTGCAGTTCTCCCATCATTAGACTGTATTTCCTTAATATCCCATGTTAATATGGTGTACACGACTAGACAACTAAGACAGAAGCAGAATTTTCATATTTCACTTCAACACTTTGTATTCCGGGAGCTGACGTTTTGGCATAACACCACACAGGCTCAGCACAAGTATCATTTGTTCGCGAGAATCTTGTGTACAAGTTGTTCATTGAAAAACCTTGCTCTGGAGTTGATTGGACTGGATGAAATGCAAACGTATGTCCCTGACACTATGCCTGAGAGAAAGGGAGCAAGGAAGCAGGTGTTTAAAGTTTTGCTAGACTGAGATCTGAGGCTTGAACCAAGATGATACTCCAGCTATTCAGTAGGCAGGGGGACAGGTTCAGAAAAAATAAGAATCCCATGTGTTAATAATAACCTGCTCTTTATAAAATCAAAGCTGAAATGGAACTTTCTGAGAGGTTCCGAAGTGCTTGTTTTTTTCTTTTATTTCCTTTTTTTTCCCCCTCTTTAGCACGAGAAGCAGGAGCACAGGTCGAGGATGAGGAAGGTGATTTTGTTATTCCCAGCACAGTCAGACTGGGTGTGCAAGAACACATGGACCTCCCAGGGCTCAGATTTGTAAAGGGCTGATTCTTACCCAGTAACTCGGATGCATTTTCTCCTGGGCTTTGTGCTGCTCTTACACAGCCATCATTGCTCTCTCTTCAAAATAATTTTTTCTGAATCATACCACAGGCTGTGAGAGAGGAACTGGCCTCTCATTTCCAGTGCAGTTGTACCGGGGTATATTTGACTCATGGGTGTCAGATAATCTAGGTCAGCATCAGCTGCACATGCAGGCTCTTGGGTGGTTTTCCCAATTAAAACCACGCTACTAGCTCCCAGCAATTTTTCCTTCACAAATTGATAGATGAAAAATGCACACAACTCTGGATGACAGAAGTTACTGAGGAATTAGGAATACTTGAAACATCATAAAAGGAACAAAAAAAAAAAAAGAAGAGAATGCTACATTTGAAGCTCTGCTTTCTGCTATGGTTGTTTCTTATTAATGTAGTGATTCTCCAGATAAACTGCAAGGAGACTGCCCTCATCTTCTAAAGTATGGCCATGTACGTGTGGCCCATATGATCAGACATCTCACATACATACAGCACTAACAGCACTATGTCACTATGTATTTATTCACCCATATTATGAGGTATGCCTCTCACTTTAAATTTGAATTTGCTCTAAACCTCATAAACCAGATGGTATCTTATTAGTAGTAGGAGTTGTGGGGTCACAGAATTTTTGGCAATAGAGGCTTAGGCTGAGAGCCCAGCTGCTTTGGAGATCAAAGGAGGAACATAGTCTGAACATCTTCAGAGCCTGGTGAACAGACCTCCTTTTCTTTGCAAAAATGAACCTCAAATGAGGTCAGATTCACACTACTGCAACTGGCAGGTCCCATTTGCATTACAGAACTAAAAGAAAGACAGCAAGGAGAAAGACACAAACTCCAAATGAAGAACTGGTCTTGTCTTACACAACTGCTCGTACACCTTGCTTTGATTATAATACAGGGTTTACTCTTGGCTTTCTACAGAAAGCTTGGTGTCTACTGCTGCATGGATTAAAGCTCTGTCAGTTTTTAAAGGCAAGTATGACAATAGAGTCCTACAATGCAACTTCCCAAATTCAGAGCTCTACATATACCATTGCAAAGTCAGGACTTCCAGTTGTTTGCACCCTATGTCAGAGGCTTAAAGAGACATAAAAAGAGCTGGAATTGTGCCAGCAAGCCTTGTCTTGTGAAATCCTTCTCTAAAGGAGAATTTCCAAGGAGCCTAGAGTTTGCACATCCAGATCCTCCCACCACTGCCACTGCTCCGGTATTCAAGGTATGCTTGTGGTGGAGGACAGTGAGCAACAGTGACAGGACAGCAAAGTGAGCAGTGCTCCATTAATCCTCCAGCTAGTACAGTCACACAGAGTGACTGTACAATCACCTCATCCAACTTGGCCACCTAAATTTTAGGCATACAGTCTAAATTAGTCATTCCCCCTCTAGCCTACATGGCCCATTCATTCCATCCTAAGAGAGATTTGTTGGGGTGCCTACCTTGTTCCACTGACTCCAGACAGTTTAAATGAGCATCACTGAAGCTAAACGAGACAGACCCAACTCTTAAGGATCATGATTCACTGGCATGATTCAGAGCACCTCCTCAGAGATTACAAGGAGAACAGTTACTACAACCTGACACACATGTATTTCTCACAGTGAACTCCTGATGCACTCAGTTGAACCGGTGCAAGCAGTGACACTGGATGAACGTGACCCTGCTTATCCTACAGCACCCAGTGTTCAGAGTGCCTGCCCACTCACCCACCAACAAAATGTGAGAGATTATACCCACACGACCTCAGTGATTTCACTTAGTGAAGATACTATCCACCCTCTGATGCTTAATCTCAAAGAAGGCATGATAAATAAAATCAAATAAACCCCTTCTGTGATGAATTACAGCTGCAACACTAACTGAAGCTCTGCTCAAACACATCTTCTTGTCGTAGAATCATAGAATCATAGAATCATAGAATCATAGAATCATAGAATCATAGAATCATAGAATCATAGAATCATAGAATCATTTAGCTCCTTGTAAGACCTGTGCTCCAGACCCTTCACCAGCTTTGTTGCTCTTCTTTGGACCTGCTCCAGCATCTCATTGTCTTTCTTGTAGTGAGGGGCCTAAATCTGAACAGAGTATTCCAGGTGCAGCCTCACCAGTGCCGAGTACAGGGGGACAGTCACTTCCCTCATCCTGCTGGCCACACTTTATTATATACAAATATTTCTGATACTTCTGTCATCACTTTAAGGTATTTAAAAACTCAACACAAAGGATTACAAATGAAAACTCTGTTAAGCCTTAAATCCTTTCATTCAGTCTCCAAAGCACTGAATGAAAGCTTTTCGCATATATTCCATGAATAATCTTTTAAAATATATTTTAGTGGTGGCACCTTATAAATCCTCCTAAAGGATCATTAATTAACTACAAGATCAATTGCTCCATTCTTTGTTTGTATTATTAACACAAAGTTTATTAATTCACAAAGTATTTTTCCCTTCTTGTTTTTTTCTTATTGCACCTTTTGTTCTGAGTCAAACTAACATGCAATCTTTGCTAAGGCAATATGAAAAAATCGACCAGCTTCCCTTCCTCTCTCCCTCCCTCCTGCTTTCCCTCCTTCTCTGTGTTCTCCTCCCTTCCTACATGTCAGTCCCAATTAATTTTAATTTCTCTCACTGGGAAATGAAGGATGTTGCTGAGCAGTTTAGAATTGATTCTCTGAAGGATTTCCAAGTAGAAAAAAATCTCAAAACCAAAGCACCCTCCCATGGGCTTTAGAATTGAGGTGGGACATTCAACAAAACACTACTTTTTCTTCCCCCCCCCCCCCCCATCTAGATTTCAGTCAGTTCTTTTCTCTCTCTGTTATCTGTGTGCTCTGAGGAGGTCAGCAGACCTCTGTATTACACTGTACCTGGAAAGTCTGCAAGTTTTCCAAAACTACTGTAATTAAAGCACAGGAGAATTTAATTTGATCCCTACCAGAAACTACAATGATTTAGGGATCTTCTATTTTCCTACACTGCAAATCAATAATAATTAGTGATCAGATTTAGTTTTGACTTCTAGTACCTTGACTGATGGGTCTAGCTCCCAGATGAAGGTCTTGTGAACTCTGGCTTTGTGATGGCAGCTGAGCCTACATAAGTGGACTGGTAAATAAGACTCCCAGGACTTCCTCTAGCAGAGGTATTTCTTGGGTTAGTTCTGCAAGTCTCTGAAAGGTATAGCACAGGATTTAGGTCAAAAAATAAAAAAAAAAAATAAAAAAAAAGGAAAAATCCTGAAAATGATACTCTGGAGAGTATCAGGACAAGATCCTGGAAAGCTAATAGTCTTTTGGCTTAATAATCCTATGGCATAATACCTAGAGGGTGATCTGTAAAAGGACTGTGATAGGACGGGTATCCCTCTTTACCATTGTCCAGAAAGGTTCCTTTCCCATCCCCTAGTTATTTGTTCCCACTCCTATATCCCAGGGGGAAATTTTTGCCTGCAATGTTTCTGTGTCCCTTTTTCAGTTGAGGAAAGGGAAAATTTTGGTGAAGAGGCAGAAACTGATGTTTTTAACTATTATTTTAATCTCTTATTGACTTGACTTTATAGGACAATTGAGAAGCCTAATTTTGACCTCTTGTCTTGGGTGTATGCACCATTGCCCTCTGTCACTCAGGACCACAGCCCTGTGATGGACCCTTCCTAAGGAAGCCCAGCTCACCTTTTAGAAGGCACTTGGGTGGTGTGAGAACAGTCTCCTCACTACAGCTTCCTGGCCTACCCTCACCCTCAGGAAGGAGCCATGGATTTGCTGTAACACTAAATTAATTACAGCTGCTTCTCCAGAAGTTTGTATGTCCCATTTGGACAAATACTTCAAGGTCCATCGGTTTATCTGTATGTCATCCAAACTATGTGATCAACCTGCATCCTCTAAGCAGAGTGGGAAAAAAAAAAAATGTTCCTACTTCCTCTCTTCTTGCCAACGAGGAACTGAATCAACACCCAGAGCAGAGCACCCTCAGGGAAAGCCATGGAAGACAGAATTGAGAACAAAGAACTACACTACTAAAAAGTATATTTTCCTGACCATGATGAGAAGGACAGATATTGAATTCAGGAACTGGCAGTCAGAAAAATGGCAGAAGCCTTGTTACCTGTGCCTGAAAATGAGGTCGCAAGCATGATAGTTAACAAGGACAGCAGTCAGGCTTTGAAGATGTGCACAATATGGAAGACCAAGATAGGAGTAAAGGATTTGTAGCGAGAATGTTTTTCATGAATAGAGATCCAGCAGAGAACAAGCCAAAAAAACTTGACTTAGTGATTCTACAGTCTAGTAAGTCATTATTAGTATTCCTTTGGCAATGAGTTTGGATTTACTTTGTGTATGACAGATTACCAATCATGGAGTTAAAAACAGGGGTTACGCCATGTAACAATACTTAAGTCCCTTTTTAAAAGTCACTTGGTACATCGTTTAAAATCAGCGTGAGTGTTCATTGGAAAACATTTGCTACACAACTTCCATCAAAAATGAAAGGTTATAGTTACGTATTCAGGCAAACAGACAGTGTAGCATAAATAAGTATCTCCACTCTGTACTTAACATCACAATGGAAGTGAAATAAGGCAAAACCTAATGCATAAAATCTTTATTTGATCTCAGGAAAAAGAGAACAACAACTTTTTCATTGAAATGTCTACTGGTCTGTGCTGTCAACACTAGCCCTCCAAGGCAGAACAGTCTTCCTAATTGTCCACAGGAGAGGAATACAGTGTTATAGAAAACATTTGGTAACTTGATGTAACCTGTTTTTTTCTGCACAGAAGTTTTAACTGTTTACTGATAGTTGTCATGCTGTTCTTGAAGTATTGTTTACTTTCCATTTCTTATTAAGGAGGTGAAAATGAACTCCACTTTTTGTGCTTCAGTATAAAGTCTTTGGCTTCCTTGTCTGAGGAGTGAGTGTAGGAACTTCTGCCTTCCATCTTCTCTTTGCAACCCTCTTCCCAGCCAGTCACTAGGAAATTATGCAAGGAGAACGGGACAAGGATCCAGGCTCCTCTTCAATACATTCTGCTCTCTGATGGGAGATGATTTGTTCCACTGCATGAATATTGGGACAAAGCCCAAGGTCCACTGAAATAAACACTTTTCAGTCTGATTTAAACCCCAGCAGAAGAGAAGGTGCTGTCCCAAGCACAGAGGTTTCCATTTGGCACAGCACAAAAGCCAAAGAAGGAGGCAGAATGATCTGTGGTCTCTTTCCTCTCTCACAACTCTGCATGATGATTGGTGTAACGAAGTTCTCAGAAAGTCCTTGAAAAACAGACAGAGTGAGAGAGGACTGTACAAACATTGTAAGCTTTAAAACTAGCGTACAGACAGGAAACAGAGGGCGTTAGCAAAAGTGAGGAGTTCAAAATGGGGAGAGGTAGCAAGCTGTGTGCTCAAAAGGTCAGTATACCATACATATGAATGGAGTGTGAGAGTTCTGCTTCACAACTGCTCTTACTGATAACACAGTAACTGAGAGTGGGAAATAAAAGAAACAGAGGAACCAAGCCAGATGGAGTGGAGGGCACAAAGAGAGCTGACACACAGAGAGAGGGGATGAATCTCTCACTTTGTAAGTGGCAAAGGCATGTTAGTGCAGTGAATAGAAGTGAAAAAAAAATACAGAAAATGTTTTCCTTTGCTCTCCTCAAAAATAATGGGTCTGAGTCTCAGCTTGCGTAGTGATCACAGCTCCAAAAAATAAATAATCAAGGGTTATAGATTCATACATTCACAGAATGGTTTGGGTTGGAAGGGAATTTAGAGAACATCGAGTTCCAACCCCCTTGCCATGGTCAGGGACACCTCCCACTAGCCCAGGCTGCTCAAAGCCTCATCCAGCGTGGCCTTGAACACCTCCAGGGATGGGGCATCCACAGCTTCTCTGGGCAGCTTTTTCCAGTACCTCACCACCCTCACAGGAAAAAATGTCTTCCTAATATCTAATCTAAAGCTCCCCTCTTTCAGCTTAAAACTGTTACCCCTCATCCTATCCCTAAACTCCCTGATTAAAAGTGCCTCCCCATCTCTCCTGTAGCCCCCTTTCAGCACTGGAAGGCTGTGGTAAGGTCTCTCCAGAACCTTCTCTTGAACATATGTTGTTTAGTCAAATTAATTCTGAACAGTAAATTCAATTCCCACCAATTTTAGTGAAAATACAAAGTGCTGAGTAAATGACACTCTGACTTGTATTTTGGTCCTCAATAAAAAGGAAGAAGCTTACCAGTCTTTATGGTCCTCTAAGATATCATTTTTTTATATAAAGTTAATGAACATAGGGTGTATCGAATCCAGCAGTAAAGAGTGTTTCCAGAGTTAACAGGAAGAGTTTTGGAAATGTCATACTGGAATGTTATGATTTTATTTAAATAAAATCTGTTAAAATCATATTTAGAAATATAATATTTATATTTCATGATAAAGCAAAAACTGTAAAGAACACTGGCCCCTGCTGTAACAGTTAAAAGCTGGAGGCATAATTATATCGTCATTCATCTAATAGGACAGATTTTACATCCAGGATTAAAGCATACTTAAAAAAAAAAAGTGAGTTTGAATTATAAAAAATGTAGAGTTTTATATTGCTGTCTTACTACACAATTTTATTGGTTGGCAAAACCAGTGAAACACCTCATACCTCACTGGAGGCCCTTTTATACAGTTCTCTTCTGGCTGATCAGCAGTGATGCATTAAAACACATTGAAAAATTACAACTGATTTCTGAAAGCTGACTTTTTCTATTTGTTTAAGAGTAGAAAGCTGACTTGAGGAGCTTGCAGATTCTCTTGCTTCTGCTGTTTTGTTGCTGTCAGTGCTTCAGGAAATATCATCTTCCTGCTAGAGTAATGGAGATACAACTCTTTTGTGCTTAATATTAATTTTTACTTCTGAAACACAAGGTTCCCACCTCAATCTTTCACATCACAGGGAGAAAAAAATGATGCCAGAAAATAATTTTTTCATGTTTTTCTTGCCGTGGATACTTTCCTAGATGAGTTAATTTCCACCTAGAGAACCTTTTGAGTCATCTCAATCAGAGGAGACAAACCTTTTCCTTGCAGAGGGCCAAGCAGACCTTTCACACACCTTTCACAGGCCACACATTAACACACACATTAGTGTTATTTTATAATCTGGGAGGAAAAAAAATATAGCTTCAAGTCATATAAAATAAAGTTGCAGGGTAATTCTGCCAATAGCTTCTCGCATCTTCTACCCATGAACTCCCTTGCACGGAGGACTCCCACATTTATACACCTCCTTGAAAAACAACTCCTGAATGCTTTATTAAGGGAAATATCACATATACAGCATTCCAGCCCTGGAAAAATTCACAAGGAATGTCTCTGAAAGTCCATAAAAAGTGTAGCTCATCTCTGACTAGGTGCTCGTTTAGCTTAAAAAGACACCTGCTGAGGCAAGAGGATTGCACGCATTTTCCTATGCCAGCTTCTTCTCTACACTGATGCATCCACGAACGAGAGCCTGGACAGCAGCACCCATGGCCAGCACTTTGGGCTGCAGACTGCAGGTCTTCTACCAGACTGGACAAACAGACAGTGCATCCCACCCTCCGGTCACCTGCTGCCCGTGCACACCACAAGCTGCTGAAGTACATCTCAGGTGAAATTCATACTTGCCTTTTGGAAGAGTCTGCAGGATGGGGTGTAGTTCCTCAAAGCTGTGCTCTGGACAGCCAACCCTTCTTCTCCCACCCACATCTCCTCCATGAATTCATGCTCTTCTCACTCACACATCTGAAGTTTTCTTTGTATCAGAGAAATTCTCCCATATCACATGAAATGCCTTTGTTCCCTCTGCAGTATTTGTTGGGAAGCATGGACTGGATGCACAGAAAGATCACGGTAGGCATGTGGAAACATACCTAAAACTTAACTTAAGCCTACATCCATTCAGAGTAGAGCTCAAGGCTTTTCTTTTGTGGCTTTTAGGACTTCATACTTGCTCACATGTTGTCAGTTAATGAAACTACAGCATGAATTTGTGAAAGGCCGTACATAACAGGCTGTGTCACTAGCTGGGGGTACTAAATGTTTTGGGTTTCCCAGAATATATCCTCTCTTTCTGCCTGGAAATGTTCTCTGGGTAGTAAAAGGTAATTTTTCCCATTTGTCTGGATAAGCTAGCCCAGGGAAAAGGTAGCTCTCTGGCTGCCAGATGTACAGCAGCCCCAGGCAAGTGCATATGCAGATCACCAGGTGAACATATTGCTTCATGTAGTAAGTCAGACGGACCCCAAATGCACGGGTTCTGTTGTGTATAGTGTTGTGTGTAGCATCTGTGCCACTCCTCTGTCGGGAAATCTGGGACAGAAATATTGGAGTCTTATTACTCAAAAGTCCTTGGGTTTAGATTATATCATAGTATAGAAGTGACATGCTATATACTTTTTCTTCTTAAAATACTTGTACCTGATCTTCTACATTGTCAGAGTCTCCCTTCCACTTGAAACTTTCAGGCTCATCACTCCCTGCTGCAAGGAGTGTTTGATGCCAGTCTGACAATAAGCATCAGATTGAAGAGATCTCAACAGCAGGAAAATGCCAGCCCATGTGTTGGGCAGTAAGGAGGCTCTGGTAGTGTGCTGCTGTTGGGATGGCTCTTAAGCATCACCAAGTCAACTCCATCAATTTTTGGCTGTCTCAACAGCCTGAAGTTGCTGGGAACCAGGCCAGGGGCTGAACCACTGAAGGGTGAGGGGTGGATCAGTAACATGTGCTCCTGACCTCTCCGTTGAATCAGTTCAGATGTTGATCCATAGTCTGTGCACCTGTGGAGATGGAGCTGGTCTGTGGAATTTGTGATTCTAGCTATCTATAAAAGCTGTCCTGTACATTTTACATACAGACACAAACTGATTTAACTTGTACTCCTAGTTTTGATCACAAACTCACCAGTAAGCAACTCGCTAAGAATATGGAAGTGGTGGCTCAGTGGGCACATCAAAGGAGACAAATGCAAAATGGGCATAAGAGCTGCAGAAAAGGATGTCAGAAGCAGTTTGTTATGCTTTACTTTGACCAGAATTTCACACAGCAGAGTGAAAGAAAGCGCCTGTTGTTACACTTTCTTGCAACTGCTGTTGTTCACACACCGGTGAAATCTGTTGTCCTGCCCTACACCATCAGCTATGTTCTCACTGCTCTGTGCTTTTTCCAGTGAAAACCAGTAAGTGCTTCTTTTCTTCAAAGCAATGGAGAGCCACAGAATCTACCTGGCTTTGTTATCGGGTGATTTCCCTGAAGCTGTGGATCAGCCTCCTAAATTTTCTGTGTGCACCAGGAGCTAAATGAGCTAACCTTCTGTCAAGCAGTGAATTCTGGGACATTTTTCCACTTTTGCAAACATTAGTCTGTTTAAGTGAATCAAGTACTTAACATGGCACGATGAGGAGGAACCCTAGGGAAAAACTAGTGAGCTCATAGTCCAAAACTGATGCAGTCATGGTACTCAAAGAAAAAGAAAGAAAAAAGCACTCAAATTTTCCACTATGATAAAACCAGAAGCAAGCGCTAGAATAAGGAGGTTTTGACATCCATTGTTCAGTGTCACTAGAGTGTCATTTTTTCTATATAGCAGAACAGTGGTTAATTCATTGCTCTTGGGATTTTTTTTTTCAAGCATAAATCACTATAGGGGTTTTTTTCCCCTCTCTATATCAATCAGTGGTTTGTAAAAATCTGCAGGAAGAAATAAACCATACAAGCTGGCAAGTAGTTTTAGTGGCATTTAAAACAACTGTGGTAGTTATAAACAGTAAACAAAACATAGTAACCAATTTAAACACTAGAGATTGTTGTATCATAGAGGCATAAATCATTAACTTAATAATTTCAGCAGCAGTGACTCAAATACAAAATTAAGCCAACAGTACCCCCTGTGGCAATAATGAAGTACTGTATTTCTTACAGAAAACTGACACGATTTGTGGTTGCAGCTTGGATATCCTCTGAAGTTGATCCCTGGAAGAGAGATCTCCAAGCAGTTTTAGCACAAAGTCCTTTTATAAGGAATGATATTCCAGGCATACTTTCATAAACACAATCCAGAGCCTAAGAGCAATGGAGATGAGGTATTTAGAGAAGAGATGCACACATACAAACATGACGGCAGATCATTCCTGGGATTCACACAGTTCTGTGTTTTCAGACAACATTACTGGCTATTTTTTCTGAGGAACCTAGTGACACACCAGTGTTATGAAGTAGGAGATTAAAGCACAGAAGGGTCTGAAGATGCAGTGTTCACTCTGGCTAAACTCCTATTACAGTAGGACTGACGGGTTCAGTTCCAAATATCCCAGCTGGCCATTTACGAAACACTGAAGTGTATCTGCAATGCAACTACACACTCCTCCCCTCAGCCAAATCCATCCTACGTCTATTTCTACTGCCTGGAAATGAAGCTTGGAGTGACCAGGCTTCTCTTTAGGCCTTAGTCATGGGTTGAAAGGTAGATGGCTGAGTCTTTGCTTTAAGTCTCCTTAATTTTCCAAGAAAATTGCAGAACTTCTAGGATACACAAATGCTACTCAGCCAGAATTTATTTTAAATATAATCTTCAGATTTTGATACCTCTTCACAGAGATGAAAAAATGCAAAAATTGCCATTCACTTGCACCTTCCTTTTTTTAAAAAAATATATATATTTTATTTATTTCTCTGCTATTAGTCTTTCCAGTACAGCATTTTGGGGATGGGAACAAATAACATATTTCTGATGTCAGATACTACAGGGGGTAAAAGATCATGTGACAACACCTTACTTCAGAAGTGCCTTTTAATTAAGGAGCTCTGAGTTCTTGATCCAGACCTCTGAATAGGGATTTTCACATATGAAAATATGTAGAGATTTAGCCTTGGCTTTGGTCAAAGCTCAGGTACAAAAAAAAGTAGGAAATATCACTGTTGAAGCACAGCAAATTTTCAGATGGGAGAAACAAAGACAATATTGGTCCCTGATCACCTTTCAAATAGCTGATGCAGTGTTACAATCTTTCTGCTATTCTTAGCTCAAAAAGAAAGCACGTATAATGGGGCTTATTTTCTATATATTTAGAATGTTAAAAATTTAGAAGAAAAAGAGAAAATGTAAACATTCAAACAGGAAAAGAAAAGACAATCAAATGCCATTACAATAGGAATTGGATGGAAGATCTAAGCTGCTTTTCCACATGATTACCACATGTCCCAGTGTAAGAGATGTCTTCTTGCCTTTGCTTCAGTGCCTGAGAATCCTATTTACATGGCAGGAGCTTTGTACAGCATGAAATAAGGTAACAACTAGTGTCCCAATGAAGTTATAATCTAACTATATGACAAGAAATTAAAAATTGAATCAGTGGTGCAGGGATACCTTTCACTTACATAGGTACAATAACAATTCTTCAGTAAATACTGGAATATAGTGGTGTTCCTCATATAAATCACTCCCGTTAAACCTGTCTTCTTCAGCTGCCCTTTATGATTTTGTAGGGTGGTGATCTGTAATTTCAGCCTATTCCCTTTTTTAACACGACTAGGTTTTTGTTCTGCAAGTATGTATCATGACATACATTTAAAGCCCACAAGAAATGTGAAGTCCTTCCCTATACCCTAGGGAAGACACAGACTGAAAAGTAAGGGACTGATTGCAAACATTCCTGAATGTGAACCCAGACTATTGACTCAGGCCTATATATCACATATAACCTATACATTAACAAAAAAAAAAAAAAAAAAAAAAAAAAAAANAATTTGCAGAAACAACAAGCTACAGTGTTGTGTACTCCAGGACTTCTTTCCAATTTCTAAGATTTAATCCTAAAAAAATCATTTAAGAATGAATCATTATCTGCAATGGTTTTAACAGTATTACCTTATCCTCTTGTCTGAAAGCCTTGGAACAGTATGAGGTCTTTTTTCCTCAGTGTATCAGAGAAGAGAAGATGCAGCAAAGTGCCGCTACTGCTGGTAAGTAATCTGGAGAACTTATCTGAGTAACCAGCAGGCACTGAGTCAAGCTGCAGCTATCTGCGAGCCTTCCTCCCAGGACAGCCTTCTGAGAATTAAAGTTCAGAACAAGGAAAAATTCAGGATGGACACCGTGAAGCTTGAAAGGGATACTTCTGCCAGGACAGGAGGCAACGGAAAAGCTGAACTCCTAAACTCATGGAAAAGCCATCACAGATGCAGGTGGTACAACCGCAGTGAGCCCACGCAGCAGAGGAGCCCAAGGGTTGAGTGCGATGGGCAAATGCCAATGGTAAACAGGACTCAGGACTCATGCCAACAAGCGCGAACAGTTGTCAACGGCTGAGGAGTCATTACGTCTTCTGTTAAAAAGAAGCAGGCAATATTCTCTATGCATTGAGTGGTAACTCCATGGAAATGGGGAAGGGGTACTTTGGCATTTTGGGAGGCTTTAAGATGGTGTCATTTACATACTAATAGTTAAAAGATCCGAATCCTTCAGCCTCAATGCTCCAGATACTCAGATCACCTTTCAGGATGATCATTCAGATTTATATCCATTTAATGCTACTTACAAAGTAACCAGTTGGTGTATACATTACCACTTGTCTCTAAATCTAAACTGTATGTGAACTATGGGAGTGAGATGCGCCAGATTTTGAAAGGAATTAATCCAGTTCATACACAAACACCTCTCCACCATGTCTAGCAGTAACATGTACAAAAAATTATCAAGTACCTTTCCTGGGCTGAGATTTTCTCCTTTCAGATGTGTCCTAGTGTTTGCTTTATTTCTGAAGCAGCCTTAGCCAAGAAAATCCTGACAATGGCCAACTATCATGGCTGTGTGGCCAAACTGTGGATTAGTAACACATTTAGCCAAAAGCAGAAGGTTTACAGATATCTCCCAACTGAAATATTTTGAAGGTATAAAACACTGCTATAGACCTTTGCACACAGAAGGGTTCTGCATCACTCACTAGGAAGAATCCCATTACCATGAAGAATCCTTGGAGGAGGCTGAAATAAATAGATAACCTGGCCAGTTACTCTGCTTTAGCTACTAGTAAAAAGCTGCTTAACAGGAACAAGTGGTTTGTGGAGTTTTGCACTGGACAACACATCCTGGTCTTGGGATTTTAAGCTTGAGACTATTGGAATCACTGGTTATCTGAAAAACCATAGATATTGGCCAGGACTCCAGCTGTGACCCCTTTGAGAGGCTGTGGGAGGAATGAATGCTCCACGAGTGAGTGACCCACCACAGGGTACATACACCCTGACCTGCAATCAGGGGGACTTTCTCACTGGTGAAGGCTACCCATTTTCCACAACAGAAGCCAGCTCAGACCCCAAAGCCATCGCTTTCTAGCACTGAGGCAGCCCACTATTTACTTACAGGCATGCATTAAAAAAAAATGCTAAGAACTTTCTTAAGTTCACAGGTTTGTAAAGCATTGTAAAATAAAGACTTCCCTTCAAAACGCAGGCTAATGTTGACCACACAAAACTAAGGAGGGCTTGTTTTGCTGAACATAGGCAGCAAACATCTTCCAACTCTGAGTCTCATTTCATACACATCCTTGCAAGAAAATAATTAGGTTTTTAAGTGTGAGTCAAATGTCACTTACGTTATGAATAGTGCATGTCTGTGTGATGAAGAAATGCTGACTCTGTATGAGTTCAGCCTCAACTAAATTTTCAGCCAAAACTGCTGGGAGTTACTTACTATGTGTGAACAACATAAACTGTAAACAAAACTAAAGAGGGAAATTTGGTCCCTGAAATATGCCCCTTTCAGTCCCAGAGATTATTAAATAAGCAAGTAAGCTTTATCATTAGTCTCTCTTGAACAAAAGTGGTCTATTTGTGTCCAAGTCATGGTGACAATTAGTGTGGAATAATGTCATAACAGACAAAGTTACAGGGTTCCAGGCAATGCTGCAAAGGTATGGCAGAGAGTACATTGTTCTTCAGCTTCTATCAAGAAACATCAAACATCTTTAGAAATATTTATTTTGGAAACTTTGTGCAAGATTTTTACCAAAATTGAAATCTAAACAAAGTAAAAGCACAAAGTTGGTACGAGACAAGATGAAACATTTATTCAGTTCCTTATAAATTCACATAAATCATGTTAATTTACCTTTAGAGATCCACAAATTACCTTGATGTGCCATAGTACTCAGTTACTATGACAGTGTACAGACTGGGAAACAAGTCACTGTTCTGTAAGCACCCTTCTGAAAGCACCTCTGTGTTTCTCCTCGAAATTCTCATCCAGGATGACATCTCACTGCAAAGTAGTTGTCATGATCTTACTGCTCCCCATCAGTTTTCAAAAGAGAATGTAAAGAAAATTTCTCCTAAGCTGACAAGTCTACTTTATAATAACTCTGCTGCTGAATTACTAGTAAGAACCTTTGCAAGCACTTAATCTTGGTTGCCAAAATCATTATTCTGATCAGCTGGAAACATGGCTCACCATCAGAAAGGGCTAAAACAAACCTGATTGCAATTAATATGCTGTTATTATTTTGACTACCTGAGCATTGTGTTGCAACTTGGCCCTCTTACGTACATCAACCCAGCAACTTGACTGGGTTGTTTCTCCTGTAAGTCCAATGCATACAACCCATATTATATCTCTATAATAGGTAAGAGCTGCTATTTTAATGGCACATACAGACCAAAGCTCCAAAACCCATGTATGCTAAAAGCGATAAAGAAAAATGTAACTACTGATGCTTCCAGCATAATTAGAAGTGAAAGAGCTTGAGTTTGCCAAAATTACCTTGTCAGGATCCTTGTTCCTTTTTATAATTTTAAAAATATGAGCTTGCTGACTTTCTTTCCTACTTTTACAGCTTACAGCCAAAATTTTGGGATGGCTGACTCATGAATTGTACTGTAAAGCATATTTGAGGACAGAAATCCAATATATCTAATGTGTTCAAACTCTGTGAGTAACCAACAACGTAAAACATAAAACTCATCCTGGTAAAGAAAAGCTATTTGTGATCCCTACTTACTACTCCAAAATAAAGCTAAAAAATAACATTTTCTACACATAAAAATGCAGTGACAAGACCTAAGTACAGAGGTTATTTCCCCATAAGCTTTGAAGATCCTGAATTAGAACAGAAATAACTATAAATAAGCATATACTCAATACTCAGTGTTACCTTTTGATGCTGTTTTGAAATGTCAGATATGCCTAATACAAGCGGAACGGAAAACCAAAACTGGATCTAGTGGTGTTAGAGGCAATCATTTTCTTGAGCACCACAATCCACATGCTTAAACACTTAGCATTTCTAACTTGCCCTCTCTGTTGTATCAATAGCATTTGCATTGACATGGTGACTGTAAGTGCCATCAAAATCAGAACCCTTACAAGGCACTGTTCACAAAAGAGAAAAAAATGGTATCAAACTAAGACAGGGTGCCACAAGAGCATAAAGAGAATGGTGCAGCCAAGATGAGGGAAGCAATACGAGAATCTGCTTTTATGGAATCACTGAATGTCTACAGGTAAAGAGGGGCAACCTATTCCAGCCTCTGTGGCTGCATCTTTGTAATGGAGCCTGATGTCTAGAAACAGGGAGATGGTTTTTTAAAGGAAAAGCAGTGACTTCTGTATTCCATTATATTAACTTTTTGTCTCTGACAAAATAAGGTATATTGATGATGCAAAAATTCTGTTGGTGTTCATATTGTGAATCAGAATGGTAGAGTACACTCTGAGACAGTCTAAGGAACAGAAGATTGTTCTATGGTCCTTTTAAGAAATTATTCTTGAGCTTAAATCACTGTTTATCTCTTGCATAACTTACCTATTTCATAGAATTGGAATTGCTCCATGGAATTATGCCCTGCAATTGCAATGAGAAATGTTTACAAAGGGCTCATTTGTTCTTTAGTTTGTCATACTCTCCATCCTTCTTTAATGTGACAGCATCATGATCCATGATGTTGCTAAGACAAGGCAACCATCTTTGGGCTATCTTAATATGAGTAAAATCTACTCCATCCCTGAAATGGTTATTTTATGTAACTGAGAAGAATTGACTGGGAACTGGGAACTTTGGTGTGCTACATCTAATTTTGTCCCTTCCTCCATTCAAGAAAGACACTGACAAACGAGTGCAATGGAGAACCACCAAGACGGTTAGACTGGAGCACATGGAGAAAAAGGAGACACCAAGGGGGTCAGGTTTGTCCAGCCTGCAGAAAAAGAGGTGAAGGGGTGGATTTAACTCCTGCCTGCTAGTCCCTTATGACAGGCTGATCACAGAAGAGATAGAGCTAGACTTTTCTCAAGGTGCACAGCAACAGAAAAGAGGCAACAGTCCCAGGTCATAAGAAACAAAATTCTGTCTATCCATTAGAAAAAAAAAATCATAGTGAAGGTAGTGCAGCACTGGAAGGGGTGCCCAGAGAAGCTGTGAAATCTCCGTCCCTTGAGATATTCAAAATTCAACTGAGCAACCTCATCTGATGTTACAATTAGCCCTGCTTTGAGCAGAACTAGAGGACTGCCAGAGGTCCCTTCCAGTTATTTATGTTATTCTATGGGTCTGTGATAAAGCTACTGAAGTTTTAGGAGCTTCTCTACAGGTGTAAGATTAGACATTTCCACTATTGTGAGAGAAGGGCCCGATTTTCTCCGAGGGAGCAAACATCAGTGGTTTCCAGTGAAGGCTATATTGTCAACCTTTATTAATCTGAGGAAATTAAAGGCAGGTCACTGAAGATTCAAGGACCAGATTTTTAAATCTCCTTTATGGAAGGTACTGACCATTGAGGACAATTGCAGACATATCTATCTGCTTAGGTACCCTAAAACTGTTGCTAAAACTCCACTGAAAATTAGGCCCTAATTGTTCCACCTTTCTCTTTTGTTAGTTACACGGGTCAGATTTCTTTTGCTATCCCACAGTGCTATATGTGGAGCTGTGTTTATTTTCCAGGTCAAGTAGTTTCACGCACTGGAAATTTAACTTTGAAGAAATAATACGAGAAAAAAAGAAAGAGATAATCTTAAATCTACTAAGTTTAAAAGGAAGAGAAAAAAATTCAGTTCGCATGATTAACTGTCATAAGCACAGTACATACCATCAGAGGTGCCAAAGCCCGACTTGAAAGGTTTTAAATGTTTCAAGCTGTGCAAGCATGCGTTTCTTCAAACAGGCAGAACTGATTATGACGATCACAGGCAAAACCTTAGTTAAACAGAGGATGTGCAATTTTTGCAAATCGTTATGCAGCAATTACTAACTATTGAAATAAATGGCTTGAATGTTTGTTAGCATTAGAGCCTTTTTTTCTCCCCTCTGTATCCCTGGGAAGACTAAGGAATGTTGCAGGTGACAAAGACAATTTTTGCTATCAACAAAGGACAGGCAATGAGTTTGGAGAAAATCAAACTTGAACAAGCATTCTTCAGATTTCAAAAAGTTTGGTAAACTTTGGGATAGTTTTCATTTATGAATAACTCTTTTCTAACAGTTAAGGTGAAAATACCACAAAAAATAGTATTTTTTACTTTTTTTTTACCCTTTCAGTACTTAAAATATATACATTCTGGTCATACTAAGAAGCTGAATGAACATCTGTTCCCCACTGTGCCAGGAGCTGTACACACTCCTGGACGCTCAACATATTAGATGAATGAATGGGAAGAAGCACAGGAAATGTGGAAAGTAAGGAGAAGGTCATGAAATCCATGTTATATCTTACTGCTCATGTTCCTAACTCTAAACAAAAGCTTACTCAGCTGAGCTATATATATATTTAAAAAACATATTATTTAAACTGGCACAGATCATTGTTTGTACACTCCTAAGTCTTATTTAACTTGCACAAGAGACTGAATTGACAAAAAGGTATGAAGCAAGCTAAGAGTTCAAACAGAGCTTTGTAAGGGGTCAATTATGTCAATTCAAAATTTCAGTTAAACTGGCATCGCTTTAAGACTGTAAAGGTGTATGTTATTCTAGCCATGTTGTACTCGCAAAACAGGTAAATGCTCCCAGCCCACCTCCAAAACACCATCTTCACCATTCACCAGCATATGAGACAGATGAAAACATCTGGAAGTGGACGAGGAAAATATCTGAACATGGAAAACCTCTTTACCTGGAAGATGATGGAAGTTTACTTCTTTAATTTAGCTGAAGGCTAGCTCTCCTCCTTGCTGGCAGCCCCCTCCCACCATACAGTCAAAGGAATCAGTATTTCCCAGGAACACAAAGGTCTGCCTCAGTGGATCAGGTTGCAAACTGAGGCTTAAACATATGCTTGCTGTGTTCTGTATGTCAGAGCCAGAAAATTTAGGAACATTGTCAACTTCAACCTACCAAAACAACAAATGATCCATATAACTTACTTTCCACAGAAAGGCAAGATTTTTTTCCCAAAAGGGTCCAGTTTTACTGTCCTACCATTTGCTCTCCTAGCTGGAGACACCTGAAAGAGGTCTGATTTTCAATAAATGGTGACTACGTGCTCTTCTTTTTAAAATGTTGCAGTCTTCGCCCTTCCAGATCACATCCTGACTCCTATGCCTGGCTCTTAGTCATCGTTTGTCCATTCTTCCATTTCATTATGTATTATGTGAAACAGGATCTGTAACCAGCAATAAAAGATTGGCTTTGGTTTTTTTTCTATAGACTAAGCATCTCATAAAGAACTGATGCACCAGTTTGCCAGCATCTCACTTCCTCTCTCAATACAAATACATACACTTCCATCTAACTATACTTAGCTCTTTGTCATATATGCACTCTTTATAAATATGTATCACTTTCTGCATGCATTATTCGGAAGAATAATATACAACCTATAGTATATTGAAGCTGTCATTCTACACTCCCCTTAAATTTGTAATGGAAAAAGCCAGATCCAGAGGGAAATCTAAGAGGTTGATTAATACCAGAAAAGGAAAAAATAAGATTGGAAACAGAGTGGATGCCTGAAAATCTTACTTGTTTCTACCTAAGGTCACTAATTTAATTTTCTCCTACCGTCCATGTGGTTTTTGATTTTTAATTTCCAGGAATTCCTGACTGTTTATTCTATAGCAAACCAATGGGATTCTGAGGCCACAGTATTTTGTGGGAAAAGTCTCAGTAGTGTGTATTCTTTGTCAAAAGTTGCTGAGGAGCTGTGTTGGTGTAATTGAATAAACACTGAGTATCCCATTTTTAAAAAAGAGAGTAATCTGCACATCAATTAAAGCCAAATGTCTGCTTAATGGTTAAGACACTGCCATGTGTCATCCTCCCAATATTCAGCAAAGAAGTGTGCCATAAGTGCCTTGAAATACAATTGCCAGTGTTAAAAAAAAAATCTTCAAATAGATGTGTGAAAGCAGATGGCTTGTTTATACATGATTTTAATAAGAACAGTGTTTTTCTAATAAAATCTTGTGTGATTCATTCAACATGCAAAGCACAGCAAAGGAAAACAAGGAGCAGTCTACAGGCACACACACCCCAGGTTCTGATGATGCAACGCCTGCCCCAAGCCTGGCCAGCGATGCGCTCTCTCCTTTCCTCCCTCCATTCCTCTTTTCTTCTCTCCCATCCCAACTCCCAGGCTGCCTGGGTGAGGGTGGGGACCTGGGGCTTCAGCCTCCTACCTGGTAAGATGATGTCCACCCTACTCAGCTTTCCCCTTACCATGTCTCTCCCCACTTCTTACAAAACTTAACACTAAATATAGATGTAATAGTGGAAGAAATAACAGAGGTGCTGACACTGGGCAGTTGGTAGATGTTTGCCCCTGATCTAGGTCCTAACTTGTCCTTCCTTGCCTCCTCCAGTCGCTGATATTCCTCCCAGTGCTCCACAGATGTTTTCTTATCATGCTACCGAGTGGTTATTTTTCAAGTGGCTTCTCCGAGCAGATGTTCTACAGGCGCATGCTCTTTAGCCTTCTGTTGACATTATTTCTCTTATAAAAGAAGCATATTGCCATACTAATTTTCAAAAAAGGAAAAATAAACCCCCAAACACTGTGCCAGTGACATCCAGCTGAAGAGCTAGCTCACAGCCCACAGCTTTTAGCTTTGACCAAAGGGCACATTCCACTACATGCCCTTGATGTGGAAGTATGGCCTTGAAGAATTAGTACAAAAGCAGAAAATCTTGATTTGAGCCACCTCATGCCTCTGATCCAGTTGGGCGTTCTATACAACCAGTTCATTAAACACTTCAAGTGCTGATCCATCCTCTTTTATGCCAGTGAAATTGCTGGATCCAAACCAGCATAAAACTGAAGCCACACAGGGCTCAAGTAAGCCCAAGGATTTTGCAAGGGTCGATTAGCTAATGCTTTTCAGTTCTTGTTAGTATAAAGCACTAAATGTACTTCTCTTGCAGAGACTTTTTTGACTTCCAGAAACTTAGGACATGTGGCTGGGGGACAACAACAGTGTGACTATGACAGGTAATCAGGGGATGGGTTTTCAAGACAGTTTATCTACCAGGTTGCCTTCTGTAACTCTCTTGAGACTTCTGCTTTGAAAGGCAGCTTCAGTCCTGCACTCATCAGTTCAGGAAAAACTAATCCAACTTTTTCTGCTTACAGTGTCTCCCTCCTTAGCCTAACATCCCTCCTTTCTCACTGTCCTACATACCACCATACTGGTGGCCCGTGCCAGAACTCACACCAACTTGTCCAACTGGTCAGATGTCCCCAAGGATAGGACAAATGCCTTGTATCAGATGTCTCTCCATCCCACTAATGGTTTTGCTATACCAAGAACAAAGTGCAATGGTTTTAAAAAAAAACAAAACCAACCCACCCCAAAACACAACAGTGAGATATAATCAGTTTGGAAGCCAAGGTGAGGAGAGAAACAAAAAAAAGGCTAAATATTTACTTAATTTACTTTACTTTACTTACACACACACACATACGCACACACTATATAATATTCTCTCAAAATATATAAGATGGCTGAGAAATTTCAAGGGTGAGCACAGAATACTACCAGAAAGCAAAAGAGAAATAAAGCACATGACTTTGAAAAGAGTGGAAAATACTTTTGATTGGATTTCTACTAACTGTGGGAAAGCTACTAAGGGAAAAGTGGGAAATGTTTAAGCAACTGTTGGAAAGAGTGCAATTGAAATTCTTCCCACTTCAATCTAAACAGGGAAAAGCGCAACATAGGCCATTGTGGTTAGGTAAGGAATGAAATGCAAAGAGTTTTACAAGCAGAGAGCTGAAATCTTTTAAAAAAGATAAACAAATCTGGTGCAGAGGATTTGGAGGCACTGTATGTAAAAATAAGCAGAAGTAAGTTAAAGGATCAAATTAAAGGAGCAAATGGAATTACTGAATGCTAAACTACATAAATATTTCAACTGACAACAATGGGGTCTTTAGACATATTCACATTAAAGAAAAAGGAAAATATAATAGCGGTCTCCTAAAAATGCACAAAAAATGAGAAACAGGGACAAAGGAAATAGTCTAATAATAGTATAGAGAAGGAAGGGAAAAAACAAGGATTATATTACTGTTCATGATTTAGAGCCCAATCCTACAGGAACTGAAATGCATCTCCTTACTCTTTTAGGGGCAGATCTTCATCTGTACCAGGTGGAGGCCAAGTCAGAAAATGCAAGACAAAGTATGCCACCTCATCCACCTTTTCTCCCAATTGTGACTATGAGGCTGCTGTGCTTGTAAGAGAAGGCAACTCCTGCAAATTTCGCCTGCCTGCAGTGATCCTAAAGGCACCTTTCTGACACCTGTGAATCACTGGGAGTCAGCTGTTTTCCCATCACTGACTAAATTCAGGCCAACACAATGCTAGAAAGCAGGGCGCTATAAAGCCATTATAACAATGCTTTCACATCCTTTACTCCCAAGAAGTCCCATGGCAACTCAGCAACACTTAGATAACTCCCTATCTATTTTGTTTACACCTTGTATCCATGGAAGGAAAAATGGATGCTAAGCATTAAGACAACATTAAATCTCAGTATAACATAACAGGCTGTGAAGAACGACAGGCAGATAGTCAGCAAGGCAGTTATGTAGAGGAAGATTTACAGAGGGAGTGGGCTAGGAAGGCCGTACCCCCCTTTGCATCAATATATGCTCACGCTGTTTGATGGAGAGAGGCCTCTGCACTGTGGTGGATAAACCAGTATTTTTCTTTCAAGCTCTCTCTCCCCATCTGGCTCCACACCTGTTATGTGTTAAGCTTATTTTCAGTGACGAGGAAAAACATTTAGGATGACCTAATAGATGTGTACAAAATAATGAAGGAAGTGATAATGATGCACATGGTAAAACATCCTCCCATCCAAGAGGCCCAACAGCCATGAAATGTGGCAGACCCGCTCTAAACATAAACATGAATAAAATCAAGTAAGAACTTTTTTCATGAAGATAAATAAACACCTGGAATAAGTGGTTGCACTGGGCAATAAAACCAAATTGCAACAGTGATTTAAGTATTTTCATACTGCAAATAAAAATATAAAATATTGGAAAGCAGGAAGGAGATAAATGTAACAGGAAAATAAAAAGAAGACACTTGGACATGTCCGTGTGCAGGCTGTGTATGGAATAAAAGTAACTGTAAAAGAGCAACTGTTTATTATTATTAGAATTATCATTACTTCATTCATTCTTCTGACACCAAATGTATATGAAGCCAAATCCAGATACCTGCAGTGGAATTGTAAGCACATACGTGCTTACAAGGTTCACAAGAACAAACCCTGATTTCTTATTTTGAGCTATCACTACTGAAGACATTGGCAGTGACATGTGATGCCCGACTACTCATGAAAGATGTTAGCCTTTCAGAAGCAAGACCACTGATAACAAGAATATTTCCTGCTTTGAAAAACCCGCCTGACCTCTCAAACTGATTTGCTCTAAAGTTAGCCCTGAACCTGAACCCCAAATCCAAAAAACCTTAAAGATACAGTTCTGTCCATAAATTTGAAACTTGTCCCTGGTTCTGAATTCTTTATTGGTGCCACATTGATTTACACTTGATGAGTATGTGGTTCTCTATGCTTATTCCCTAAAGAGCTGAAAATTATGCTGTGCCCAAAATACGTGTTTTGACACAGCCTTTGAAAGTAGTGTTAAATCCTTAATATCGTTAAAAATATGGAAGTACATCTGATATTTTCTTCAGCAGCTCTACTCTCTCTCAGTTCTGCTAATTTTTTCCCTGAGGCACAATGCTCCCACATTCAGATACGGTCCAAACACGCTGGACAACTACACACAGGACAACTCTCAGTCCAAGCTTCTCTTCTCAGTCTTCAGAAGATGTTTTGATGTTGTTCTCAGCAGACTGTGTCTCAGGGCAAGAAGCAACATGATTTTGTTATTGCTTTGCTTGGATGATTGCTGATTACCACCCACTATGGATGTGGGGTTCCGTGCCATGTTTTGGCCCAAGCGTGCTACAGCTCTCACCCCGTGTCCTCCAGCCAAACCAGCAGAAGATGGTGAGGGCTGTAATTCCCTGTTGCCCTCTGCCAGCTTGGAAACCAGCCACTGGAAGCTGCATTTCATTACTGCCCCTGGACAGTGCTGAGCTGCATTTGCGTACAATGATTAATTCAGTGAATTTGGCATGCAGAAAAGAAATCTCTCGAAATTGCATTACTCCAGTGAAAACACCTGGATACCCTCAGGAAACAAATATAACAACACTAGTATTGAGAAAAAAGAACCACTAGGAATTTTAAAAGGGGGAAATAATTTTAAGTCATAGCTTTTATATATCAGAACCAGGTTGGTAAAACAGATTCTTTTGTAGTGTTATCAAATGCTCTGGCACATGGATGACATGCAAACTGCAGGTTTTCCATTCTGCTAAAATACTAGGGCAGGGTTTCATACACTGAAGGTTTTGCTTTAATAGTAAAAACTTTGACATGTGTTTTCTATGGTGCTACAAAACAAAACCATATCAAAAGGAGTTACACTTGTATGCCTCATAAATTAGCTCAAAATCTACAATTTTGACTCACAGTCAGTAATGTCTACCTCCTCCTTCCTCCCCCAGCTTTTTGATAAGAGAGGGCACTGGAGAATTTGAGCATTTGAGCATCACTCAGTTTTCTTCCTTCTCCCTTAACAAAATATAGTAAAACTGAAAGCTTTAGTAAATCCACAAACTCCATCCTCATGCATCAAAAGACTGAAAGGCAGTGGTAACACTCAGAAGTCAGGGTGTCTAAACCAATAACTCTTCTATATCATCACCAAGGCTCTAATGTCAAACCACTTCATCTGATTCAAAAGTGTCACAGTGGTCTGTATCTTTGGAGCCTTTCTAAAGCACTACATACGATCATACAATGCAAGAATCAGCAAAAAAGCTTTGCCTAACAGTCCCGTTTAGCATTTCATATAGGTGCCATACAGAATGGCAGTGACCAGGACAGGGAGGAGCAGAAGAGAAATTCACTCTGAAATCTACTCTCTAGGATGTTATTTGCTGTTATAATTAAAAAGAATAAAACTCTGCATTCCTAAACTTTGGCACCAGATACATAACCGTTTCACCTACTCTGAGATTCCTACAATGTATCTGTCCATTACCCATTTGAGGACAATACAACCTAATTTCAGAACACTGAGCTAATCAAATCAGGGTGAAAGGGGCAAGTGTTTCCAGTACTTTTCAGTGGAAATCTCTTGTGAATCATTCCATAAAAAAAAAAAAAAAAGTGAGATTCCTTTTATATCTATAATTCAGTTAGTAGAGCTAAATTAATATATGACCTCACAGAACAAAAGAAAGGGAATATGATGATGTGACAAATGTATTTATTTTCCATGTTCCAGTGCTATAAAGCTCTGTCTTCTCAAGCTTGCTGCTTATAACATCAATTTAAATGAGATGTAACAGGACAATTCTTTCTTGTTCTGCAGCTTTCACCTGGCTTGCAAAATCCTTTCAGTATTTACAATTCATCATTTACTTTTCCTGAACTATTTCCTGCTGTGATCTTCACCGCACCAATGGTCTCTAGACCATTTCTCTACACTCATAAACTAATTAGGACCAACTACCTTGGGTAACAACACAAGGGTTCAAAACTTGCAGTGTTTCTCTTAACTGATGTACAAGAACAATTTGCGCTTACAGTCACTGTGACAGCATTCCTAAAGGTCTTACGTGTACATATACACCAGAATCTGAGCTGCACCGGTCTTGCCTACACAATTGTACCGACATGTATAGATGATAAATGCTTGCACCATGTTATGGACCTCATGATTTTTCATCCTCTGTATTTGTATAGCAAAACATGCAATATAAAAGCCATATCATGATTAGTAATTGAAGCTAAGCTCAAATCCTTACACCTTCAAACTGCCGCTTCAGCACTTGAAAAGTAGCATTTGCTTGTTCAAGATCTTACCGCAATATTTTGCATAAGGCTCTTCAGTATAAAATACTGAATTTGATCATTATAAACAAAGACCATGACAGAGACCTCCTACCTGATTCTGTACTGAATTTTTGCTTAACTTAAACAAAACTTAGATAGCAGCCACTTTTGCTTCCACAGCATCTCTGACATATGAATATACTAGTTTGAAAAAACTTCAACCCAAGTTCATCTGGGTCCTCTTAAAAAAAAAAAGGAATATTTTTTTCTTCCTGACCTCTTTCCTAGCAAAGACAGATAGATTGTGTGCAGAGTTTATTATGAGATCGATCAAGATAATTGAGGTATAATTTTCTCAGCTATTTCTGTCATCATTTTAAAAGGCAGAGATGATTATGTTTCTCTTTCACCCATCTGGGAAAACACTGTGTTCTCATTTAATTTGAACGTTTCAGCAAGGATGTGAGACCATCTTTTTGGCTGTAGCCAATAGCTCTGCCATGAGGACATCCTCTCTCGAGACTTCATTTTTCTTACTAATAATTGTCAACACTATCTCTTTTTCAGAAACCAACCACACCTAAGTCTTCTCTTCCTCTCTGGCACAATACCAGCCAATATTAAGTCCAAAATATTGCTATGGTTCTGAAGATCCTTACAAATTCTCTTTCTCCTTGTGAAAATCTTCACAGACAATCCCTTTTCTTTTTAAGCATGATTATTGAACATTTATGTGAAAACAAGTTGCTTTTTTTTTAAGGTCACCTCCAAATTAAACTCCAAGTCCCATATTTTTGATGAAGTGACCATACACAAAATTCTCTTCTCATTTATGCCAATCTTCCAGCTCCATAATTTAAGTGAATTACTCTTAATTGCATCTAACCTTTCAGAGAACAAGATCCTGACTGTCTGCTTTGTTAATTTTCACTTGATCCCTTTTTTTGCACCTGTGTTATTCTGTTTCTGGTAACCGTGATATCAGTCACCAGAAGAAACATTCGTGTTCTGAAATACTTTGGATTTTTTGATCCAATATTAGATAATTTTTGTATCTGCAATGATCAGGATCTGTTTTACTGTGATCACTTATATTGCGACCTTTTTTAACCACCACTTTTCTACTCAGTCAACTCCAGTCTTTAATGCTTGAAAAGGTTAAGACTTCAAGTCAAAGTTTTTTGCCTCTGCTTACTATTAAGGTAAAACCAAGACATCAAATAGGTTGACAACACATGCATGAGTGTATATTATTATGTATACAGTTTGTACTAGGGGTTTAAACCTTGACCTTGTTATTTTTCTAGAATCGGCAGCGATAATACGTTCCTACTGGATTTAAAACCAGTGATTTCCAAGTATGTTCATGACATAACTGTATCTAACCTTCAGTGT
Source organism: Syrrhaptes paradoxus (assembly GCA_013400615.1). Taxonomy (NCBI): domain Eukaryota; kingdom Metazoa; phylum Chordata; class Aves; order Pterocliformes; family Pteroclidae; genus Syrrhaptes; species Syrrhaptes paradoxus. The sequence continues at coordinate 32,176 of VZTO01007778.1, forward strand.
CCACACTGTATCTCACCATCTGTTCACATTAAACACCGTTTGCGCTGTATATATACAGAATCTTTGATGTAACTTGTACACCAAATCCAGTAATTTTATAAACATAAGCAAATACAGCTGCTTGCTCTGCACTTGACTTAGAGTAATAATATTAATAAATTCACACTGTTACAGCTTACTTTTCAACAAGTTTTTTTTCCCTACTACCAAAAATGAGGCATTTGAACTGAACTGTTTTGTGAAAATAATTACAAAACTTAAAAATCAAATCAAATTAAATAGCAAGCTTTGAAAATTTGGATCATAATCGTGGCTTCTAGCTAAGCGGAACTTTTCTTCAGGACTGTCAAAATCTCTTTTTAAATGAACTGCAAATTATACACTATCTATCTGGAACGTTCAAAGCACTTCAACATTTTACCCAAGAGTTTGCCTGTTCTGACTGGCAGCAAAATATGATGGGTGGTCTGTTTAGGGCACCTGTCCAAGCCCAATCACATTACATTTTCATAGCATCAACATTTGAAAACACTATAGCTGTTGCATCAACAAAAGTGCACGGGAATATCTCCAAAGCAGATGGCAACTAGCACATCACAAAAACATGCGGATTCCTGAGCCAATTTCTATAGCAAAACAGCATCTACTACAGAGCAAAGGGAATAATAATTAGCATAGTCAAACGTTCAGAACTTCCCAACATCACATGGTTTTTTGCTAGGGACCATGAAAAGTCATTGTTCTCACGTAATACTGGCTTTCATTTGGACAGGACCAACTTCCAGCAGGGTTTATTCAACTGAGTAATTCCCTTTGAATCTGAAAGAATACACAATTCATCTGAAAATATTGGCTCAATTTTGCATAATGGAAAACATAGAAATCCAGACAATGATCTTCTTAATTCAAACACTGAAGTATTTTGGTGTTAGCTCTTTTAAAGCAGTAGGAACCTAATATCACTAATGTATCACATTTTATTGTAATTCGCAGGTATCTAATAAAGGCCACATTTTAAGACAACAGTGATCAATCTGCACCTATATAATACATAACGCTTCCTGCCAGTTTTGCTCACATACTGCATGCATAGGTCTTTTTGCAACTGTTTCTGAAAACATGGATTATGTTACAGAGCTGTAACGTACATGTTCCACATTGTCTGAGAATCTAATTATTTAATTTTCTACATGTTTCTCTTTGTGTTAATTGACTCGGAATGGAGTAACCCAGTTATCCCCAGATTTTGCAGTTTTCACATGTGGGAGAATTCATTCAGACATGTAATGGAAAAACACTCTACCGCCAGGCTTAGAGCAGACCCAACACCCCAGTGGGTAACCTTTCTACAGGGACCTGTTCATATTTTTCTTACTCTGAGTCCATAGTTCCTCTGCTGCAGGAAACAAAACAAATCCTTGCTATTGTCACTGCTGATTTTTAAAATGTAGGTACATTTTGGATATGACAGAAGTGGGCCATAACTACTTTGTTACAGTCACTCAGCTGCCACACTCCAACTATGAGAGTTTACTGATCCAAACTGGAACTCAATTAGACTTCTGAGAGACATGATTTTCAGTGGCCTGCTAATAACAGTATGTCCACGACCTGGAATCCAACAACACAAAACCAAAGTAGAAATTTAGGATGTGCTTAATCTCTCCTAACTTGAGATGTCCAGACTTCAGATGGATATAACTGAGCTTATGGCCATAGGCACCCTTTGCAGACCACAGAGAGGATCAATTGCCTCTGTTGACTACAGAAAAGGGTCAGTGTTACAGACCCAGAAAAACATATCTGGGCCCTCAAAGCCCAATTAAACAAAACAGTAAGGACGAACCATAGTTTTTTATCCTTAACACATGGGAAAAACATCACAGATTACAGAACTGCTCTTTTGGGACCTATTTCATTTTATAAAAATAAATAAAACATAACAACTGTGCATATGATAGTCACTCTGCATATTGGTTTTATATTCAACCATAAATTTATATGTAGGAAAAATGTACTGATGTGTATTGTATGTCTTTATACCATATCTGGTCTCTGATGAAAAAGATAGATCACAGAGTTTTATCTTAAGGCATCACAAATGCTATCTTAAAAGCCTGGAGTACAGTATTGCACAGTTCAGACTACCTCAATAGTAATATTACAAATCTATGTACGTATATCCATTTTGGATGCTCTGTTTTGGAAGAATTTGATGCACTGACAGTAAAATAATTTAAAGCATAGCACATTCAATTTAAATAAATGAGGATTCCACCAATGCACTATCTGAAAGTGGAACTGTAGATCTTTAGGACACCCTCCAATTTCTAGTCTTCCAAAGGTCTTGGTGGTTGGTCTTGTCAAATAGTCACAACATTGTACTGGAAATGTGAACAATATACTCATTTTTGCAAATGAAATGCTATAAATTTAGGCCAATATAAACCTGTCAGAATTATCCCTCTATGTTTCACACCAGGGTGTGGTGCTGCACAGCTGAGGAGCTGAGCTAATAAGTGTTGAAAAATAAAAAACGCTGCCTTATGGCATCACATAAATTGGCACAAAAAAAAAAAATGCTTGCACCTACACCCCAGTTTTGACAAATAAATGCCAAAATGTGGAAGCCATACAAATGAAGTCCCACTGGTATGACAGCAGAAGGAAAGTAACAAATAGGCCTGTGAGGGAGTTCTGTACTATACATTTCCAATGTTGATATAAATTTCTACATTTTACCTGCTCAGGCTCAGAAGGGGTAAATTAACCAAAACCAGTGTGAAAACAGATACTTTCTACTTGCAGATTAAAAAAGTGATTTCTGTCATTTCCATATTCTAATGTCATTACTGGGTCATGAGTCCAAAAGACTCTTTTGTTAGGTTCAACTTATCTTTGGGTCAACCAGAGGGAGTTACTCCAGACTAATAGTAAAGTAACCAAAACCAGATTTTAGCATTAAGAAAGAAAATTTATATTTTCTTGTGACTGTATAAAGTCTTGCCAATATATTTATATGAGCAAAGCCCTCTTTCAGACTTCTAATTTATACTAGCAAATGTACTCCACATCGACACGAGGTATTTCGGTTGGGTAGATTGCACTTCTATGGAGAAAATGAGAGAGCTTGCTAGCACGGCTATGTTATTTGAGAGCGTGACATGTTTAACACTCACAATTCTCACAGACGTGAATGCAGAACGGGGCAGCAGAGCTCTGGGCACACTCATTTATGAAACTCCAGTGCAGTAATCTCACTAGAGCGCTCCTGTTGATTTCAAGAGTTCCTAATTCATAAGCCAGAACCTAAAAAAAAAAAAAGAGAGAGTTTGAGACAAAATAAAAAAAATTTAAAATTAAGAAACTAAAAAAAAAAAAAGAGAGAGTTTGAGACAAAATAAAAAAAATTTAAAATTAAGAAACTAAAAAAAAAAAAAGAGAGAGTTTGAGACAAAATAAAAAAAATTTAAAATTAAGAAACTAAAAAAAAAAAAAGAGAGAGTTTGAGACAAAATAAAAAAAATTTAAAATTAAGAAACTAAAAAAAAAAAAAGAGAGAGTTTGAGACAAAATAAAAAAAATTTAAAATTAAGAAACTAAAAAAAAAAAAAGAGAGAGTTTGAGACAAAATAAAAAAAATTTAAAATTAAGAAACTAAAAAAAAAAAAAGAGAGAGTTTGAGACAAAATAAAAAAAATTTAAAATTAAGAAACTAAAAAAAAAAAAAGAGAGAGTTTGAGACAAAATAAAAAAAATTTAAAATTAAGAAACTAAAAAAAAAAAAAGAGAGAGTTTGAGACAAAATAAAAAAAATTTAAAATTAAGAAACTAAAAAAAAAAAAAGAGAGAGTTTGAGACAAAATAAAAAAAATTTAAAATTAAGAAACTAAAAAAAAAAAAAGAGAGAGTTTGAGACAAAATAAAAAAAATTTAAAATTAAGAAACTAAAAAAAAAAAAAGAGAGAGTTTGAGACAAAATAAAAAAAATTTAAAATTAAGAAACTAAAAAAAAAAAAAGAGAGAGTTTGAGACAAAATAAAAAAAATTTAAAATTAAGAAACTAAAAAAAAAAAAAGAGAGAGTTTGAGACAAAATAAAAAAAATTTAAAATTAAGAAACTAAAAAAAAAAAAAGAGAGAGTTTGAGACAAAATAAAAAAAATTTAAAATTAAGAAACTAAAAAAAAAAAAAGAGAGAGTTTGAGACAAAATAAAAAAAATTTAAAATTAAGAAACTAAAAAAAAAAAAAGAGAGAGTTTGAGACAAAATAAAAAAAATTTAAAATTAAGAAACTAAAAAAAAAAAAAGAGAGAGTTTGAGACAAAATAAAAAAAATTTAAAATTAAGAAACTAAAAAAAAAAAAAGAGAGAGTTTGAGACAAAATAAAAAAAATTTAAAATTAAGAAACTAAAAAAAAAAAAAGAGAGAGAGAGAGACAAAATAATGAGAATTTTAAATTAAGAATCTTGGAGATTTTTTCTTGTATGTCTGTATTTTAAGGTCTGTGCTTTTGCATCTTTTTCCTCAATTCAAAAGTGCTTACGCCCTTTTAAAGTAAAAAGAACCTGAGATTCATATTCAGTAGCATACTACCAAGAACACTGGTCCTCAAGAGAAATACCAAAACACACAACAAAATCACCAGGTATAACAAACTCACCAGATACACAGTTTAAATTGATGAAGGATCCTTCATTCTGAGTCCAGAAATTTTAACAAAGACTGGGATAATACAGTGGTCCCAGTATCAACCTCCTCCCATAGGCAAACCTCCAATGGAGCCAAACCCTTCCACAGCACTTCAAACTTCGCCTAAAATCCCTGAACTTGCATCTCCCACGGCCAAGGCAAGTTTCTACCCAGGGTAAGCATCTTTGAAATGCTGCCTGGTAGATAAAGCAGCTCTGCCAGGACTGCCAAGTCAATGTAAAACCAGTCATACCAGTTAGCAGTCATAGCCCTCATCACCAGTGTATTAAATAAAAGGCAGACACCAGTCCACATATTAATAGAAAGCAGCTTCACTGTTTGCTGAGAATACTGTTAATCTGTTTTTGGTAAGCCCCAAGCTTGTCTGCGAGATTCCCTGGGGAATTCTGGTTGAGGAACATCCCTCCAGGCTCCAGCAGGCTACAAGCTGAAGAAGATGGGCCAAGGAGCTTGCCGGGGAGATGCCTGCAGATGCAGCAGCTGAGTGGACATCCAAATGACTCAGAAGCAGCAAAACCTGCTGCAAAGAACAAGCAGGAGAAACACACAGGCACTAGTAATGTAGCCAAGGCTGGATTTGTTTTGGCAGGCTGTTGGCTAGCTGCAGGCTCAGATCTCTGAAGAAGGGAACTGCCTCCTGTTGTCCCTGGGACAGTGCCCTCATTTGTTTAAAAACAAACGGGATGGCATGTGGTAAATATCTGGCTCCTGCTAAAAAAATTATCTCACAAGACCCTAAATACCAATTATCCCTTGGGCCAAAAAGAACATGATTTATTTATTTATTACTTGTTTACCTTGCTGTGGTAACTAGAAACACTGCCTCAAGATCCCATTGTGTCAGACAGTATTCAGATGCAGGATGCAACTTGCTTTTCTCTTTGTGGACTGATTTCCCCCACTCAGCTCCACAGTAAATCATGTCTGTGATGCACAATATTGGGGACGTAGTCTAGTCAGGGAGCTTTTTTTCTAGTACGGAACAGGAGAAATCGGCATCAAAATATACTCCTCACTGGACAGCAAAAAAACTTTTCAAAATCTATGTATTTTGAATGTTGATCATTTGCTAAAATATCAATTTTTTAAATAAAAAATATGAATGGAAATACATTTTTTGCCTGGCTTGGTGAGGCTATGAATAGTTTAGCATGATAGATGGACTATTAGGTTGTGCGCCTGAATAGCAACCCCTATGGCGCTTCCTACCTCCACTGCAGCAGCTGTGTAGAGAACTGTTCAAAAGAACTTTTTAGAACAAACTACGCCAAGATGTACACTGAAAGGCAAGACATCAAAAAACCCCATGCCATAGAGATTCAACGTCAAAGCACTGCCATTGATTTCCAGTGAATGAAACCACATGCAAATTTCGGGACAGTTGCTTATTTTTATCAGATCACAGTAACTGGCATGATGATCTTAAAAACAGTGGACAGACCCTTCAGACAGTAAAAAACTGGGAGAGGATAGGAGATGGAAGGAATGTACAAAAGAGTCAAAGAAAATCAGCATTTCATTTTAATGCCTTAATTATGAAGAAGGCAAGTATATGATAGCTATAACTCAAGCAATAAAGACCAGATATTAATGATGTGCTCTTCTGATATGGTGACGATAATGTCATGATACTGAGAAAGAAATAAAAGGGGTGCGTGGAAAGATACAAATACTTGATATTTTTATTTCCATACCAAAATCCCTGCTTCTGTCAAAATCACCTAAATGTAAATACAATCAACTAGAAATCCAATATACTTCTTTGCAATCATCAATGAAGCACCTGTGAACTAACCTACTTACTAAAGAAAATCAACAGTAACTGTACAATAGCTGCAAACTGTTTTTCAACGTGGGGTGCAAGAGCCTTAGTTCTGCATATACAGTTACAGCAGTGTTTCTGGATGTTATATATGTACACATGTTGGACATAAAAATTACTCTGCAACATACTGTTCTCAGCTAAAGTTAATTTTAAAGTGCAAAGCCATTTTAAATGAGAAAAATATCAAAATGGTTGCAAGTAAATTAAACTCTTCTGGTTTCTTCTGAATAGAGTCAGTGTGAGAGAACAGAGTCGGAACAGAGAGCACTGTGAGCAAGAGCCTATCCTAAGGAACAAAACACAGCTCACACTTAACATTTACTTTCTTTAGAAAACTTATATATGGCCACATATTTACATTTTGATATTTATTCAGCATTTCATTCAAAATTTAATCCATTCATTTCATTAAGCCCAGACAAAATTAAAATGAGAAGCAATTGCAACAGGATATGTTTTTAGGGGTGTGGGAGGACATTTTATTAATGCTGTGAAATGTAGTAAATTCCTTTTGGAGATGTTACATGTCAGCAGTGAAATACTCGTAAAAAACCATAAACGTCAGAACTTAAGCATATGTTAGTTTAACAAAATTTGTGAGCTATTGTCATATTGCTTTCAATTTTCTACAGCTGTTAACATGCCGCTAATCACTCAGGACAGTCCCTTCCGTTCGTAAGGCTAGGTTTTAGCAGCAGACATGATTTTCATGGGTTACATCTGTCTGCTTCATAGTCTTCATAGATTTGGCCCAGGGAAATAGTTATAACCCTTCTCTGGTTTTTACTTCAAGCATGTTGCCACCTTCTCCTCCCGCTTCAAGTAGAAGGAAAAACTGGCAGAGGAGTCAACACTTACCAACCTTCTAACAACAGAAAACTCACAGAAACATCTCCTGCCCATTCGTGAGAACTTGATTCAGACCTATCACAGTTAGAAGGGCTTTTTGCTGTGTTTGGGTTTTTTTTGTCATTAAATTACATTTTTAATATCATTAACATACAATATAATTTATATACTTAAAAACACCCTACTAAAATATTTTCCTCTGGTGTAAATAACAAGTTGTTACAGTAAATTTGTTGTCATCAGAATTATAACTCAGCTCTTTTCCATTTATGTTTGTTTAGAGCTCCTATTCTCTCACAAGTTTCTATGCAGTTGTCTATTTTGTCTTTAATTTTTTAAAAATATTGGTCTTTCCTCTGAAGCCCTGGTGTCCTCTCCACTCGGGGAAAGATAAAGATAGCCCTTTGCTTGTTTATTAATGGAAAAGAAAGAATAAATTTTATGTTTTTACTATTTCTCTTAAAAAAAAAACACACAAAATCCAAAATTTTTGCATGGTCTCTGATATTTTATCCTTTGTTTTGTTCCTGGTCTCAGGCTTTATTTGTTGGCACAAAGAAAATTTGTACCTCCAAGCTTGTAACTCAGAGACAGGGAATCACAAACCGTTAGCTTTTAAAATGCTTGACCACGGTTTGCTGGTGTAACTGTGTGGAAGATCATGTCCAAAGCCACACACCAGCTTTGTTCAGTGATCCTTCACATACAATAGCCCTCAAAAATTACAATGCTCACAACAGGCGGCAAAATAAATTATTACAAATAAGTATAATTAAATGATTGACTATGTCCTATAATAATGATTAAACTTTCCTGCTAGGCTAATTTAAAAAAAAAAAAAAGGGCCTTGATGTCTCAAATATCACAATTATTTTTGCATACCGCAAGTCAAATCAAAAGAAAGGTGTGTCAGCTATTGGAAACTGGCAACACTGACTTGCTCATGGTGGCACTGCTTTGCTGGGATTTCATATTCTTGAATTGGGCAACTAAGACTGTAGAAAACTTTAGATACCTTTTTCATCCCTCCTTACTGTTCAGTTTTCTCCTTTCCCCAACAATCAGATTATATTTTTTTTTCTCCTATCTGCTTCTTGGACCTGCTGCAGAGTGCTTCTAGGTACACTAAACAGCCAGCTGCACACGTTTTGAAGTGGCATCATAACATGCCATTTGTCAACCTACGTTTAACTGGCGCCCTAAGATTTCATGGCCTAAACATCTAGGAAAATAGTAGTCAGGATCGTAATTTGAACAGAAATACAAGCACAGCACGCTCTCCATATTACACACAGGCTGATGTTTCATCTGCTTAACCCACAGGCCGTTCTGAAGGTAATAACATGCTACCTCAAGAGGCTAAGGTTTCATTACATTTTTTAAGGACTAGCAGGTGTGCCCCAACGGCTTGCCAACATAACTTCATGATGAACTGCAAAACTAATCCGGGAGCTTGCTGCTCACCCCCTGGCTCGCCCTGCACCTGGCCAGCTGAACGGCAGCAGCGGGGTGCACGCCTGGTCATCCTCGCTCCGCCGCCGCAGACCTCAAAGCACCGAGGTAGCTGGTTCATAGACACATCGCTGAAAAATAAAATTTAAAAAGTCTTATGACCTTGAACTACCAAGAGTTGTGCTCAGACACGGACTAAGGCCAGACAAGGTTTCAAACACCTCCTGGACCTTTGTACCGCTGGTCCTTTGTTTTCTGAAGAGCCTGGAAGGAGCCACCAAAGCCCATGCCACCCACACCGACCTCTGGAAGCGTCCCCGGGCTCCCTCCCGGCCCGGCAGCAGCTGCGGGGCCGCCTCTGCGCCGGCGCAGTGTGCCGGGAGGAAGAGGAGGAGAGCGGCGGGTATGGCGGGGCCCGCAGCGCTGCAGAGGAGTGTGGTGTCCCCCGCGGGCAGGCACACCGCTTCCCTCATCTTCCTGCACGGCTCAGGTGGCTGCTCCTCGCTCCCTTCCCCTGTTACCCCGCGGTGGGGCCGGGGCTCGGCGGGCGTCGCTTCTCGCGGGGAGCTGCCGGGAGCGCGGCGGGGCGGGGGGCAGCGCCGGCCCCTTCGGTGCTACGGGGGGGGACCCTGCGGGACGGGCTCGGCGGGGCTGGAAGGCGAGGAGCAGGGGTGGGGGGGGCCCGTCCCTGCGGCTCGAGCCTCTGCCCTCCCGTGGGAACAGCGTTGGGGGGGGGTAAAGGAAGGAAACTGAGCAGTAGTTATCTTGAGCTGTCCATGTGCCTGTGGCAACGTGCTCAGCTCTTTCGGTGTCTTCGTTTTGATTTTAGCCGATGTTTCTGTTTAGTTTAACAAGTATATATGTGCTTATTAAATTTGTTTCGCTCTTCTGAGAGTTTAATTTTGCTTTTCTCAAATTCTGGGAGTTAAAGAGTGAAAGTGAAAGTTCATAAGATGCCTCCAGCCCTCTCGTTAATGCTAATGCTTTAATGCTTGAGGAAATAATTTTCTCTCATGTTGGAAGGGTAAAGGGAGATTATGGTTAGAGGTTGATTCCACATGTGGTTAAAGTGCTCTACAATTTTTCATTTTTTGATACGATTTCATTCATAATGTTTGTAGTGGGGGAGTACAAGGATGCTCTTATTTGGTTTTGTTTAGCAGTTCCACAGAATAGGAGTGAAAACAGGAATAGCCGCAGTGCCCTTGCTGTGGGCTGGCCCGTAAACCTGAATTAGTGCCTTCTGTATGGCACTTCTGATGGAAAGTGGCAGTCAAATGGCACGGATCCATTTTGTTCATAATGCTTGCTCCAGACAAATTATAACAAGTGGAGAATGTGAATACAAGATGGTACAGAAAAATATTGGAAAGTTCACAATACTGTACATCAAATTTGGGTCTACATATAATAGTTTTTTAGGCTTAAGTTAACAACTTTGCATGTTGTAACATGCATGTTATGTGTTGTTAAGTTTAAATTTTGCACAGAAAGGTATCTTGGAATTTCAAACTGTATTTGAAAGGAAAATAGTTTATATTTTTGCTGGTGGAGGAGATAATAGTACTGCCATCAGTCAGTTTCAGGTTTGGAAACAGACTCAAAGTGGAATTGTCTGTGCATTGTTTGTTTGCTTCTTTTTAGTAGTGTTTAGAAGAACATGTCATGCTAAAACCTAATCAGGCTTTCAGGTTTTGTTTGGTGTCAGTCTCCTCTCATTCTCCCTCCCCTCCAAATTCTGCCTTTACCAAATCAAAGTGCATTGCCTCTGCCTGCGAGTGCTCGTGGCAGGTGCAGAGCATTTGGACCATGGGGACTCTTGACATCCAGGTGGTCATAGTTAAATTTTCTCTTACTTAATGAGTTTTCTGTGAACTTTTCATGGACAGCATCTACTGAGAATCAGGCGTGTTTAGGCTTCAGACTGTAGTAGTCCAAAGTGCTTGTGTAAATGTGTTCTGAAGCATCCAGTTAAAGATGTAAGTTCGATTGTACTGTTTAATGTAGCACGGAATAAGATTTCTGTCAGTTTTGCGACCCTGCTGCCTATTTGTCACTTGGAATATTTAGGTTAAACAGAGAGGACTTCATGGTTATGCCACTTGTGCTCAAGAGAAGAAAAAATTATACTGGTTCTGGATCCTTTTGCCTTCCATTTTAATTTTGAAGATGCATTAATTGTATGTGTAAATAAAGATCATTGAATTTTGTTTGAGTGCTAAAGCAAGAGCAAATCTTCTTCATTGGAGAGTTATGATAATTGTAATAGTAAATTTGCATATTCATGTGGCATTGTTCGGATGAACCCATGTAATGTGGCAGTTTGCCTGGCTCAGGGCAGTGATATCTTTTTCTTGTGGTTTGGTCATTTTATTGATAATAATAGAATGAGTTCTAAAGTCAAACTGACCAAACTGAGATAAAGTAATAGAGAATACTGTTAACTCAGATTAGCATCTTGAGTTGGTAATACGAGGTAGCCCTGACTTCAAACAGGATTTATGTCCTGTGGCATGAGTGGCAGTAGTGAAATTCCAGTTTGCTGAATCCCCACCAAGTTTTTGGGTTGAACATTACTACACGTTGTATTACTGCCTGCTGTAAACCATGTTCCTTGATGGGCAGGTTTTCTCAAGCTTGAAGCACCGTTTAACTCTTATTGCGTGTGTGTGTGTGCATGCTGGTCAGAGAGGTGGTAGTGAAGTGACAGTTGAAGATAACAGTGATGTAAAGACAAGCTTCAGAAGCTGTCAGGTGCATATGTGTGTATTTATTTGCAAGAAACACATACTGACTACATAAGAATTCATCCTGTATATCTGTTTGTAACAGTTCATTCTGCAGGGGTTTTGGCTGTAGGCTGAGTGGGTAAGACCGGGAAGAAACACATCAAGAATCAGATCTCAACTAGCTTTCAAATGGAGCTGTGGAATTAAGGTTTTTGAGGAGCCTGACAGATAGTTTTACCCAAACTCTCTTGAGCAGTTTTACAAAATGTTGGGAGTGTTTGATACTTCCTTTAAAGCCTCTGTGTAATATTTGCATAATTAAATGTGAAGATCCTTTCTGTAGTAAAAGTAATTATGTTTTCTAAGGGGAGCAGCAGGTATTTTATCTCACTTTTTAAGATGTTCATCAGTATGTTATCCGCAAATTAGGTAAGTTGCAAGTCAGAGGTAAGGCCTTGTGCCTGATGAGGAGATAACTTAAGCTGTTGGAGGTAGTGGAGTATTTATGAAACTAATGCTGTGGGACCTCTTCAGTAGTCTGTTTCTAGGAAGTTTTGAGTCCATCTTCCTTGGAAAGGGGATTGAGGCTATTAGAAGGTTCTTTTTTAGCATTTTGGAGTATTAACCTTGTGATTTAGGAATTAGGGCACTCTGATATCAATATTTGACACTGTATAATTTTCCTTCTAGATGCACAAAATAATTCTTGTTGTACTCTTCTGTGTGATACAGGTGATACTGGCCAAGGAGCAAGAACATGGATAAAACAAATTTTGAATCAAGACATGGCTTTCCAACATATAAAAGTAATTTACCCCACAGCTCCTGCCAGGTATTGTTTATTATGTTTTAACTGTAGGATTAAATTATTCGATTCCAGTAATGTAAAATATGCCTGTGAATACTGGTACAGACTGTCGTAACACTTCCTTCTTTCTCACGTATATGCTTTTTGGCAAAACTGGAGCTTAGCAGGGCATTGCTGCCCAGGGACTGTGATGTTAAGTGGTTAAGACTCTGAATGGTTAAGACATCACAGAAGTCACAGTCTCTAATTCAAATTCAAGTATTGTCTTAGTATCTTTCCATCTCCTTGATGTAAAGTGAGGATACTCCAGTGTGTGTTCTAATGGCATTATAAAGCCATGTTCTGGATCACAGTCCTACCTTTATTAACTCCTGGAAATTAATCACTAAAATATTCTGTTGTATTTAATCCTGGGTTTCAGTTCCAAAGGTGGTCAGTCTTTTTGCAAGTAAGATGTGAATGATCTTCAGCTGCTGAAAAAAGGAGACTGTAAATTTGAAGTTACACATTTCTTCTCGTTTGAATCCTGATCCAACTATTTCAAAGAGAATTGAGTTCAGCACTCGCTGTAGGCACAAATCTCGTTATTAAATGATACTGTATGTTTAGTGGTAGACCGTAAATATAGACAATAATATTTACCCGGGGAATTTGAAAGTTATTGAGGTTAAACCTAAAGGCTAAAAGTTGCGCACCTACCTCCATGTTTAGCTACCTAAAGACATGGCCTTCTATTTCAGAGATGTTTACTTTTTCATAGTATAAATTCATTTTTAAGGTGTCTGTGACTAAGTTAGAAAAATGTTTCCGTGAAAAGTAATGGGGCTTAAGTTTCTTTATGAATTTGTGTGTAAGAATGGCTGAATGCCGAAAGGAAAAGGAAATTGTGACATTCTACACAGACTTTCGAGGTACAGAGGTTTGAAAGTTAGAAAAAAATTTTCTTGGAGGGTATAAACAAGCATAATAGCAGATTTTGTCTGGCACTCACTAATACATGAAAAAAAAACTTTCCTTGACCATGTATTTTTATGATCTACTTAGGCAGGAAAAGCAATTGAGAGATTGCAGTGTGAATGTACTCACTGTGCTACAGAAAAGTCAAGCCCATAAGTGGAAGTCTTTGAAGCAGTGTGTTTTGGGTTAGTAAGTAGTGAATATGATTTTCTGTAAATAGCACGCTCATTACTTCATTGATGACAAGGTAAAGTAATGGCTAGAGTTGTCAGTGGCACATCATGCATACTGACAGGCTCCATTTCTTCCCTATCAACACAGCACGTACTGGAGAGATGCAGGAGGTTTGGCTTCCCTGTGAAACGATCTTTCCTCACATGTTATATGCAGCCAGAGCATCTCAGACCCCATCTGTTAGGCCAGTGATTTACTTTTCTGGGGTTCAATCCTTTTCTCATTTGTTTTAGTTTCTTTGGATAATTACAAATGTAAACTATGTATAACTGATGAACCATCACTATCTCCTGACTCCCATGAGTGGTGTTTATCGGGAATTTGTTTTTATCTTAAGACTTTGGGTTTCAGTACTTTGGTAAACAGATAGGAAGAAAGATACTGTTGTAATTCAAAGATGTGAATAAAGAATTAATTCCACTCTCCTTTTAAGTTCGGTACTCTAGTTCTTCTCTAGAGCAGATGGAGACGATGCATGAGTTGATTCAGAAGTGGTTTTTAGCAAAACAGTTAGCAAAACTGAAAACTTGTGTATTCAAAGAATAAAAAGTACCCACAGTGTTTGTCTTTGGCAATAAGGAGTACCATTGGGAATGTTAGTGACCAGTCCTCTGTTGCTGATAAGCGCCATTAGCTGACATAGTGAAATAAAGCAGATGCCCTTAAGTACAATAATGTTTGCCACTGTTTGCAGCAATGCTGAAGTGAAGTTTGTGAAGATACATCTTATTGGTTGAAACCGAAATAACAGAAGCCTTTGCAGACCCATTTAATGTTGTTTTGGTATTCAAGTCCAAAACAGACTTTGCTTTTTGAAACATTTGTAATGGTTCTCTCCTTTCTCCCACAGAAAGGAAAAACAAAGCCTAGAACATCCAGACTTGAATGGCAAACATTAAAATAATTTTATCTGCATTCGGAACTTAAACGTATGGTTGGATTTTGTGTGTGTGTGTTTTGATAAGAATTCCAAATGTTTCTGGTACCAATGGGGGAATTCAGCATCCTTGATACTGAGCCCTATGGGTAGATGGGTATGGGTATGCAGATGTAGTCTTTGATCATGTCGAGACAGGGTGATATGCTAGTGGAAGGCTGCACTGGTGTGAGTGAGAGTCTCTGTGGGTGGCACACCCCGCCACTGCGTTGTCAGTTACAGGAGCAGAGTACAAAGCTTGGTAGCAGGTTTTTACCCTGATGATGAAATCAGAGAAAAGCTTGAAGTCAGGCAAGACCAGACTAGGATTGCTTGGCTAATATGTGCTTCTGGCAAAATACTGTTAGTGTGGATGTAGTTCATAGTCTTTAAACTCCTGTCTTTTCCAGCCTAACTTCCTGCATACACATTGAATGCTCTCCGTCAAAGTAGTTATGCCAGTAAAAGCAGGTTTGATGATACAACTGCAGTGCTAGACACTTTGGCAGGATAAACTGTAGGCCAGGAATACCTCATCATGTTTTTGATGCGTATAATTCTGCTGATAGATGGATCTATAGGTTTGGCCTTATACATTTTTTCACCTCTATTAAATAGAGTCCTGAAAAGCAGTGGAATTCTAATGTTTTCTTGAAAAACTTGATTTTTTTTTTTTCTTTTGGAGGGTGGATGGGGTTTAGGTTTACATTTTGTTCAGATTTTATCCCAGGCACTGAAACATATGTATTTTTCATTTACTACAATATCAGAGGTTCAGACATGTTTTGATTCAGGAGTCAATATGTTTGAAAATCATTTTGGAAAACCAGCCCAGCGTATAATCTCGAAGAATTCTAAAACATGTTCTCTGGCTTCATTACCATTGATTTTGGTGAACGCTAGAGAGGATACTTCCATTTTATGGGTAAAAGCAATGGAGCGTTACTGAACTACACTTTATAAAACTGTCTTTTACTTTTCTCTACAGGGCTCTGTAAAAGGTTACACTTGTTAAAAACATTTACTCTTCTTTAATCATTTTTATAATGCGCAGGGTCTGTGTAGAGAATGATCACCACATGTTCCCTGGGCAGGTAAAGTTTTTTAAACGTTTTGTCACGCTCATCCCCCCTCACTTTGGAAAGTCCTGCGAGTTTCATATTTATTTCCTGAGTGAAAAAAACAGAATGTAGATAGCGCAATTTACTGTTAAAGAAGAAAAACTTCCAAAATGTCCAGGTAAAAAGTTTATAGTAAAATGCTTATTGCAAAAGCATGCTTAAATAAAAAAGGGAAAAATGTGTGGATTTGAAGTCTCAGTGTGATGTAGTGAGAGTAGTGGCACCTGGGTTTGGAATCTCTTTGGAAATTAAATGCAAGTAGCTGGGGCATGCCAATTTTGCTTTACAAGTGAAAATTTTTAGACGTTGCTTAGAGATATTTGGGGTTTTGTTTGTAATGTAGACAACTGAGATACTTAAAAATGCATAGAGAACTTGTTTTAATTGATTGTTTTAACTTTATGCAGCTTGCTTTCAAGATCAGTACTTCTGTACATAGAATAAAGTTTTTAAACACAACAGAACTCTATTTCCTCTCCCTTGTAATGCTAATGTGTATCTTTAATTAAAAAACAGAAGCTCAGATTGTAGCCCTAGCAGCTGATGCAATCCCTAAAGCCACGTCTACAGTAATAGTTTTAAAGGAAAGGGTTTCCTTTTTCCTTTTTTATTTGAGTCAGGATGGCTACAGCTTTAAATACTGTTTCAGCTGCTACAACTGTGATTTAAACATTAGGTTTCTGTTGAGTTTCTAAATCAGAACTGAATACCACCCAATTTAACCTAAAAAAAAAAAAAAAAAAGAGAGAAAATGATAGTTTAAATTGGCATTGCAGGAGCTAACGTGGTAAAGTTAAAACCATTTAGGCTCCACTTGTTTTAATAAGTATACCTTCTATAATTCCCTTAAAAAAATCTAGGTCAAAGATTCTTTGCGTTGTCTAGCATTCCATTCTGACAGTCCTTCTCTATTGCAAGTCAGAAAGTAAACTATACATACTTCTTGGGCTATTTAGTGAAGAGTTTGTTGTCTGTTTTGTTTTGGTTTTTTTTTCCCCCCAGTTTATTCTAATTTCCGTTGTCTCTAAGTATGTGGCTGGGAAGGACTGCTCAGCATTATATGGCCATCCTTTCACCTGAGTTCACATCTTTGGCTCATGGGTGGAAGTGAGTTTCATCTCCTCGTAGTCCCCATTTGGCTGTGTCGCAAAACCACCAGACAGTTTGGCACCGTTCAGCTCCATTGGCAGCCTCTGCTTGCAGGAGGCCTAGGATTGGAAAAGCAGCAGGGGTACTGCAGGTCAGGCTGGAGATGGATTGGC
This sequence comes from Syrrhaptes paradoxus, assembly GCA_013400615.1. Classification (NCBI taxonomy): domain Eukaryota; kingdom Metazoa; phylum Chordata; class Aves; order Pterocliformes; family Pteroclidae; genus Syrrhaptes; species Syrrhaptes paradoxus. Next base: position 49,043 of record VZTO01007778.1, read on the forward strand.
GGAGCCGTGTAGGGGAGCGTGCACCATGCCTATCATACTATGTTTGGCTTGAGCAGATGTTATTAATCCTTCACTTCTGTAAGCCCTAACCTCATTCATAAATTTAACACAAGTCTTTTTAGAGGTGGAAGTTTGAGGGATGAGTGGAAAAGGTTTTGGTTGTTATCATGGGGTGGTTCTTTTGTCTCCTTCTCTAAGTAGAAACTTAGCATATATATTCTGCATAATAATGATGGAAGCACGCTTGGGTAAACTTCGTGTTTTCCTTGTATTTCTCCTGTTGGATTAGGTGAGGAAAACATATGGATATGCATACGTGCAGTGCGTACATCATATACCAAATACCATGTGGAATGCAATAAACGTTTGTCAGAGATACTTTAGTCATGCTTTGGGAAAACAGAGTAGAACATGATGGCAATAATCTTGGATTTCTAATCCCTTAAACTGCATTGCACTCTTAGACATCCTCCTTCTTGGTTTGCTTCTCTTAACCCTTTTCCAATACAGAAGAATTGGATATGGTGGGTTTTATATGGCCTCTCCAGCAAGAAATTGTGAGGTTCCAAGTTCTGTCCTCTTGCTTTACAGTCTTGTCAAGGGTTTCTGTGCTTAGCTAGTGTCATTCTAGTCATCCTCAGTGTTGGTTGCCACCAGCTTGTGGAAGATACTGCTCTGAATCCAAGAGCAAACCATGTAATGGAGAACTGACTCAGATTGGACCCTGCTTTGCCTCTTGCTGAATTCTTTCAGTAAATTCATAAAGCAGCCACTATTAGCTGGAACTGGCAGTGTCTTGAAAAGGTAATTTAGGGTCTTGTCAGCCATAGCGTTATGGCTGTTTCTCTGGTTAGTACAAATCCCCACAATTTACACCACACCCCCCTTAAAAACAAGCAAACAAACAAAACCAACCCAAAACCAACCTAACTAACAGAAACAAACTCAGAATCTGTCCTGCTGTGTTTGGTGTCAGCTTCTGTTGTGGCTTCCTTTGTCTTGAATAGGTAAGATTTGTCCCAAGTAAGAAAAGCAGTGAACATAGTATTTCTTCAGGTAGCCATTCTGTACTGGCTCAGCTCTCGCTTCAGTCAGTGTACATCCAGAACAACTCTATCAAAAGCATTTGCATGTGGTTGAGTGAAGAGGCACAGCCTGTTCTGAGGAACACCTGTAATTACTTCTCATGGAGATGACTCTTGCCTTCCCTTTTATTTAATTTTTTTTTTCTTAAGGATACTTCTAGGTTATTTCTGACATCTTATGCTCTGTTACCATACCACAAAGCTTCATTGTTAAGATGTGTTGAACCTCAGTTTTAATGATATACTTTGGACTAGAGCATTGAATTATGCTTCTGATTTGAACAGGTGAATTCTCTGCCTTCCCTCTCTTCTCTTTTAAAATTCACTTTTTAATCCCCACTGCTTTTTGGCAGTGGGGATTAAAAAGCAGAATTATGAACCAGATTTATCAGCTGTGATGTACTGGTATCAGGAGTAGTAGATTACACTAGCAGAGGATTTGGGACTGGGGAGTAACTTTGCTTTCATTGGAAAAACCTGCCATCAGCTGTAAGAGAGTCAAGACTTGCTTCTAGAGCTTAAGCGGTCTGGCAGTGTGCTCTGTAGATTTTCTCAAAGGGATGCACAGACTTCCAAAAGATAACATTACAATGTCTCCCATGACCCTGTGCCTTCTAACTGAGAGGAGATGGGTTTGGGAAGGAAGCAAAAGTGAGGATTGCAAAAAAAATTTTGATCTTTCTCTTTCTTTCTTTGAATCTTGAAGCATAATTTCACCATAAATTCCCAATTTTGTCTGACATCTCAGGAAGTTATGTCTGGAACTTCAAGAAAGCTGTAAGCCAGTACCAGTGGTCTGGGTTTAATGTGACTGCATGAGCAGGGTGATCATAGCGCTGAGTGTGAAGGCAGTGGTACGATTGTGCATGAGGGGAAAGAGTTGGGGAAAGAATATTTACTATTTATCAATGTGCTGTCTGCTACTCTTATGTTTCTTATTTAAAGCAGCTAGTAGTGCTGGCTTGTCTTTTAATGTAAAACATTGGATAGGGATAGTGATTTATTAGATAACGAACAAAAACACCTGTAGTATTATGTGAATCACTATGTTAATAGCATAATTTTGGAGACAGAATTGGCATGGTTTTTAGATCTGAATTGGAACCTTGTGTAACATCATTCGATTGCTCTCCACTTCTCTTAATTTCAAACTGTTTAGCACAATTCTAAATGTGATTAAGAATGTCTAGAGTGTATATAATCCATGCTTCAGGAAGGTGGAAAAAGATGGTCTTGTTGCTTCCTGCTTCAGTTTGTGAAAACTTGAATGATCTGTATTACTTCAAAACTTTGCAGTGAAATCAACAGTGAAAATTACTTCCATTTGAATACGTTTAAAAGATTGAAAGGATGATAACTACTTAGAGATATTACAGGATATATTTTCCTTTTAAGGCATTCAGATATTATGTGTGTAGGGTTTTGAAACTGCAGTCTCATGCAAGAAGTGTGTGTGTAAGAAAACGTGCAGATCAATGCACACCCTTAAAAGTAAGACTTGTAGAGTAATCTGAAAACATGGTCTAGAGTGATTTGAGTATGTTGGAAAGCATTTCAAAGATTCTTGCCCTCAGGATGCCTGCAGTTTCTTAAAGGTTCTTTGGATATTAGCCATATCTCCTTTATGTCATCTTTTCTCTTTATTTTTAAATGTTAAGAGTTAGTTCATTTCATAGGAAATTGTATTTCAAATGTCTCTTAAAAATGAGTACAAGTTTGGTAGTTGGATATACCCAGGGAGAGGGTTCTTGATTCTTGTTTTCTTGTATGGATTTGAATATTTTGTTTGCTTCAGAGCAAACAAAACACATACCCCTTTTAAAACAAAACAAACGACAGAAAAGCCCACACAATTTGGGGGGGGGCTGTATATTTTTGTTCTGAATTGTGGGGCTTTATTTTTACTATCATTTGAGAAAGAGACTAAAGAAAGTGAGGCATGGAGAAAAATTCGTTGGGACTAGTGTTATCAGTTTTGATCAAACTTAGAAGAGCAAAAAATACAAATGTAAAGCTGACCATTTGGCTTGACACTGTCCTTACCTGACCATGCTGATCTTACCAGATGTAGTTTTCACTCCACTCTGTATTTCTGTGCTTTTGTGTATTTCAGTAAAGCCTCTTGTTTCACTGTAACATAGGTATTTTTTTTAAATTTTTTTTTCTTTTGTGGTTTAATTGTATGAAAAAATTTTGTGCTGTATTCTTGGAGCTGTACAGATGGTTCCATGCCAAACATATTTGTTTACCATGGTAATGTCTGAGTTGTAGTGTGCCAGCTAATAAAGGGATTTATTTAAGGAACAAGGTGAATGACTAAAACAGATCTGCCAGTTGGGTGAACCATTAGAAGAATCTTACTTCTCAGATTTATGTAAAGGTTATTTTTAATGCATTTCTGAGAAATCAAGAGTGGTTGCAGGGATGTTTTTGAGACAGCTGAAAGCATCTTGTCTTTTTGCTTGGGGGTCTTTATCTGTGGGCTTGAGACACATTAATCTGTTTTACTGAAGAACTTGCAAAGACAGTGGGTAAAAGTCCTGAGCTTCAAAGATTCTGTCTTCAGTTGTGAGGAAACCTGTTCTAATATTTCTGTAATGTAAATGTAAATTTCTGTAAGGTAAATACAAACATGTTTCTTCATTCCCTGGAAATCCTGGGTCAACCGACCATAATAACGCTAAAACCTTACACAGCTTTTCTCACACAAATATAAGGTACTGTGGTTTTACTAGAAAATGAAGCACACGGGCTGCCAAGTGTTTTAGTCAGGATTGATGTAAACGCATTTGAAAGAGAAGCTAAAACTATGAACTAGATGCTGTCTGCCTAAGCGCTTAATCTGTTGTACATCACATCATCCACGTGGCTTCCAGAAACTCCACCGATTCCACTGTCGATATTTTTGACTGGAATGTTTCCTCTTAGAAGCTGACTTTTGTGAATTGGAGATTTGTAATCTTATTGCTTAGGCACTGATCAATTCATTTGGGAAGAATCCTGGAGACAGTGGTAATACTAAAGAGAAGCTAGAAAAAAAAAAAGGAATTTTAGTAACATTTTTTAAACTTAACTTTAGCTTGTTGGGTGTACAAAATATTTCCACTGAATATCCTTTAATTTAGGAGTTACCTTTTTTTAATAGACAAGGGCTGACTTAAAAAAACAAATTGTTAATTCTGGTCCTTAAGTATATGGTTCACTTTGAATTAAGCCAATGAGAACCTGCTTAAGGCACACACTGCCCTGAACCTGACCACATCCTTGTATGCCATTTTGAATAACAGTAGGATGTTGTGGTTTTTAGGTACTTGTTCCTGAAGCTGTACTCATGAAGATGTAACAGTGTAGTCCATCTGTACCTATCTGCTGTTTGTTGCCTCTTTCTTCATGTTTGACATATCAGCTTTTAGGTCATGGACCTTACTATGTCATGTTCATGGCACTAGGCAAAAGAAAATATGTTTTCTCTCATTTCTGGCTTTTGTGACTGAGTAATGCAAATAGTATACTGCCTCTTGCAAGCTGCTTCTAGTGGCAGTATGTCTGATTTAGAAATAGCCATTTACATATGCGAAACCTCTCTGGTATTAATAAAGGCAGAAATTGTCCCTTCATATGGTAATTGAAATAGTGGCTTTCTCATTTTAGGTTAGTTGTATTTTTATTTAATCCTAGTACTGAAAAAAATTCCAGAGGGAGCACAGAAGTCAACGTTAGCGTTTTCAGACAAATTTATCAAAGGCTGCCTGTTTTTAGGCAATGATTGCAGTCTGATCTGAGCTTAAGTGAAAAATGAAAAATGTGCCCCCTCATTAAACATTGCAATTAAGGATTTTAGGGGGCTTGGTTTTGAGGTTAAGCATCGATCTCATAGCAGTGTATTTGGTATTAAATTGTGGAGACATTGCAAGGTAATTAGATCACCTGTCTTGGGATTTCAGTGTACTATTCATCTTCTTTATTTAAAAACAAAGAAAAGGCTGCTTTGTAGGTTCCTTAATTATCTGAGGTTTGGGCAGCATGTTAAAGGATTTAAAATATGAATCTGACACCTCAGTATTGTGGTGGGGGGCAGTATCATTATGTCTCTGACTTGTATCTGTGAACCGATCCAGTAAGCACATGGCACTTCTTTCAGTTATTTTTATGACACACCTGCCCCAGTAAGGTGAAGATGGCTGTATTTATTTAAGAAAAAGAAAAATTGACAGAAGGAAGAAATTTTTGTAAATACTTCATAGTACCAGTCTCATGTCAATTTCAGTCTCAACAAAAACAAACTGTCTTGTTTAGTGGTTACTTCAGTTTGTCCTATTGCAAGGTGGATTTCAACTCTAACTTTGTTTAGGATTAAGAACCTCTCAACAGAGTTAAGATTTAAAATGTTTACCTGACCTAATCAGCTTTGACATCGAACTGAACTTGACTGAAACTTGCATTTTACATAGCTTCCAATGCTGTCTTCATTCCTGAAGGGCCGTGTTTTAAATGCAAAGAAATGAAGTCTGACTGGATGTAAATGGAGTTAGACCCGAAAGGGGTTCCTTCTGTCCTTTGCGGGAGAGATACTGAATTGTTTTTGTTTATCATGTATGCTGAAGGCTTTTGATCTTATGCTTGGTTAATCATTTGTTTTCTTTCCTTCTACCACTCCAGGCCGTATACACCTATGAAAGGAGCCCTTTCCACGGTGTGGTTTGACAGGTATAAGATCTCTAATGACTGTCCAGAACACATTGAAAGTATTGATTTTATGTGCCAGGGGCTTACAGACTTGATCAATGATGAGATTAAAAACGGCATTGCAAAGAACAGGATACTAATAGGTAAGAGAGACTTATTTGTAATGTGTTTATTTTAATGGTTTTTGATTGTCAAGAGATCATCTACTTTGAATTTACTCCATTCTGAAAGCTCACGAGCATGCCTTGCAACTGCTGGACAGCTTCTTCAGCAGCCAATCCTCAAGATTATTGAATTATTATTTAAATCTGTGTCAGGTGGGGAATGTGGCTAACTGCAAGCAGTGTCCTCAAAAATGTGAATTAAAACTTTTTATTGCAAATAGTCATTTGTAATTGTTATTTAAAATACAGAATGGGCAGGGATTTACTTTAAGAAGGATCTATTTTTGCTATTTTCTTTTAGTCCTTTTTGAGGATGGGAAAGTATGCTTTCCCAAAGTGACTTGTATTTTGGAGAGTGGAGATGTAGCATATAAAACTCACGAGCTTTTCCTTACTTCTTTAATCATTTTGGGTTAAGTTAATTCATGGGGAAAAACTTTGCATGTTACACATCACTAAAGATTAACACCAAATGAAGTATTACCTGACATAGTTCCTGTGTGTCTGTCTTCCAGTCCCTCTTCAACAAATTTCCCATAACTTTCACAGCACTTCTGTGAAACACATAGTGGGATATTGAGACACGGGAGTTGAGGGCAGTGGAGTAGCCTGTGTCAGAACAGGAATGAGAGTTCACAAGTCCTTGGCTCTCTGTCCCATCCCTAGACCACAAAATATTTCAGGTTGGGGAAAAAACTCTTAATGTGGGAACTTATAAATTTATAGCCAACTGAGTCATGCCATCAAAATCCTGCGTGGTGGAGCCACTGCCATTCAGCCTACATGTTTTCTTGGTCCAGCCCCATGTTGCTCTTTGAAGGCCTCTGTTTACTTTCCCTTCCTGGCCCGGTGCCCTGGCTGCAGAATGCATTGTTTTGGATGGCTGTCAGCACAGTCTCTTTGATCTGTTTTTCCTGTGTTATACCTGCTGGCTTGGAAACAGCTGAAGAAGTGCAGGTGCTTTTCTGTAGGGTGAGCTGGGAGATGTTCTGCATACAGATCCAACTTGCTACTAGGTTTTTCTCCTTTCTTCTTAGCCTTCAAAATTAGAGCTGGTGAGACTGTGGAGTATGAAAGCTGTTTTGTAAGTCATAAGTAGAGTAAGGAAGTCAGTATGCACCCCTTGTTTCAGCCTGTAGATTCTTTGGAAGCCTCCATCTCTGTGTATTTGCATTTCTCATCTGTAAATCAGAAAAATAATTATACTTTTCTTAATCTGAGAGCTTTGATTTTAGGCTTCTAAAGGCACTGTGACAGACTACATGCATACGTTGTCACGGTGGAATCTAATATTTGTGTAACAAATAAAATAAGGCAGCCCTGAGTTAGACCCATCCAAAGTGCAAAAGGGCACCTAAGTAGATGCATAAGAAATTTGCTAGTGGAAAATGAATTGTATGGTTTGTGGCAGCACAAGATTTAAGTGCTTTTCCATGAGGACTTTGTGCCTTCTCTGCACTGGTTTTGATGATTAACCAGTGTGCGGTGCAGTGGAGAATGAAACTTACAGATCGTGTAAGGGTTCTGTGCACAAGTTTGGGTTTAGTATCAGTCTGAGTCAGCCTCATGTGACATTCTTAGTTGTTTTAGATGGGACTTTGTGCAAATAATGTCCCGTCTTCTGGCATTGTCTCTTACAGGAAATCAGAACTTCTGCAGAGGCACCTTGCAGATTTATAACGTTTTTGATGAGAAGAGAATATGAGACCAGGGTTTGGCTATAAAGATGTAGTCAGTATGTCTGCACCAAACTGTAGCCTCCACTGGAAAGGCAGAAATGGGTGGCCTGAAATTTTTCTGAATTAGGGAAAGATTGGTGTACGGTAGATAATGAAAGATACGGTCACTTGCTGAGAGTGTTGAAGAACTAAATCATGTCAGATCTTGTTAGATTTCTCTTTGAAAAAATCAGGAGCATCCATCTGGTACAAGAAGGGGAGGCTTGAGGTGACGAATGGGGAGCAGACAGTGCATTTGTGAGAGCTGGTGCAATGGAGTTGAGGGAGACAGCCTTCTTGAGGTGCAGGGAAAGACTCCTAGAGCGGAGGAAACCGCAGTAAAATGTTGCTACGAATGTTTCCCTAGTGTGTTCAGTGATGTGGTGCTATGTTGGAGATCTATAATGGGAATACGGGTAAGTATCTTATTATACAAAATAGGAGCAAAAAAAGTTGAAAGAAGAGACTGGAGGACTCAGGACTTTGAAGAGCAGTGGGGGACTTTTCAGGTAGGTCACAGAAGCCAGGAGACCAGAGCAGTTGCATGAAAACGGAGATCCAGGGAATGAGATAGTTGTTAAAGGGTTAAGGAGAATTGGGTTGTGGGACCGTCTATTTTGTAATGAGTGGAAAGAAAACAAAATGAGTATGAGGAGGGTAACAAGATTGAAGGTTATGGTTTTATATGGAATAGCGGAGTAGAAATTACAGGTTGAGGATGAGTGTCAGATATTGTTAGATGAGGGTGAGCGAGGTGTTGGGCAAGCAGGAAGGTGGGTAGCTGCTGACAGCTCAGAGGTGTGGGCTAAGAAGGCAAGATCTGAGAGAGCACTGTGCAGACGAGAGCGAGTGGGAAGAGAGGGGAAGCAGGAGCAGGCTCTCAAGCAGTGGAAAATGAGAAGCCCAACACCTGGTATTCTGAGGGATGATTCTCCTTCTAGAGCCGTTCAAACTTTCCACAAGGCTCAAGATTGTGGGTACAGTAAGATCGTTTGTTCCGAAATAAATTATAGGCTGCGCTGTTTGTTTCGGTAGCACAGTTAGCTCTGAAATGCACAAGTGGCTGCCTGCAGGGCAGAGCTCTAAAGCTGCGGATGGAGTCCAGGTTGTGTGATGCCACTCCTCTTTTTCTATATCAAGAAAAATATTCCTGCAGCCTTGCTTTTAACAGCTGCTCTGTTAATCTACTTCTAAAGAATTAAATTACTTAGTGTACCACAGGTAAATAAAGTCTTATTATTAAACCCTCCATATTAATTTAGTGTAACAACCAGCACACAGTACTACAGGGCTCATCTACCCTTTCATATTTTGTGACAGTTTCATGAGTTGCTTTCCTGCTAATACAGAAGTCTTTTGAAGGAAGATAATTTTTGGTTCGTTAAGGTTTATTTCCCCTGACTTTGAAAAAGGAAAGAAAGGGAGACTGTCTGCAGTATGTAATTATTCAAAAATAATAATATCATCCACAGAATTTGATAATGGAAGTCACTTTTTAGCCAGACATTCCTGTTGAGTTACTCTTGCTGGTCTTCCTGGCTAAAGCACTTCTTGCAAATAATCCCGTAAGTAGGTTTGTATTGACTTTGGAGGTAAAAGAGGATGATAAAATTAGTCAAATTCTGACACTTGGAGCTTTAATCGTATCCCTTCTTAAAAACTGCATGTATTCCTTCTTTATAAATGCCTGAATTCATTGCTAAATTAGCTAAACAAGCAAATAACCACAGTTGTAAATGTGGGACAATCATTTCTTTTTCTGTTTAAAGCTGAGTTGGTTTTTCAGGTGGTGATAGTTTTGCTCTGTTTTGTTTTCTTGTGGCTGTTTTTTTTCTTTTTTAAACTGCTTCCATAGTGGTAGTGCGCTATAAAATAACTCCACTTAGGTGGAAATTGTCAAATATTTCAACAGTTTTATTCAAGAATATGTTAGAAGCTTTTGAAAGAAAAGGCCACTTCACATTTGGAGCATTTCGATAGTGCTCACTTTAGTCAACTACAGTTAAGGGAAAGACAGTCTTTTTGTTCTTTTTTTTTTTTTCCCCGTTCTTAATTTAGCACGACTTTCCTATGTTACAGGTCACTTTTTGTGTAGCACAGAAATGCTGATCCAAGCATGTTGGTCTCTGCCACCTGTAGTCACTCGTGCAAGCAGCCAGTGAAAATAAACTTCCATAATAGTCCTGTAGATTTGACTGTATGCCAAAAAACACATGTATGATCCCTGACCCCTTGTACTGTAACAATAACAAGACACACAGCCACTTTTTGTTTATTGCTAGACTTCTCACATAGCTACTGAACCATGGTGGAACTAACATAAAAGCTGTATGCTTCTTGTAAATATTAGCATTTCTATCTCTCTCAGTGTGTGTGAGAATGGGATGGGGAAGAAATATCTTAGCTATGACATCCCAGAGAAGGAGGATTCTGTAAATATAGGAAGATTAAAAAATCAACAATAAATCATTAAAATGTTGGGCAAACTACCACCTACGATCTTGGTATTTTATGTCTTTGGCTTCTAAGCCTTTGGCTGTCATTCATCCTATCTTGTATCTTCTGGTTTTATTAGGAAAGTGTTGCCTTTCATTTAGAGACACTTAATATCTTGCTCTCACAGGGTAAATTCATGGGTTTATATTTCTCTTTGTCACTGCAATTCAAAAGAGATTTCTCTTTCTGTACCACCTATTACCTGGCTTTGTGGTTTATCTAAATTATGCCTATGAGGTGCTGGTCTCAAAGCAGCACTGTTGGTCCATCTCCCCCATAATACCAGCAAACATTTAATTAATTTTCAATGTGTCAGGGTAAATTTGCATGACATCTGTACTTTGGGGGAAATGTTTGCCCATCTTGTTTGTTTGCACCTGACCCGGACACTTATTTTTCATTTGGATCTCTACTTGATACACAAGCAAGAGACATTAACAAGTGAATGTTTGTTTCCTTCATAAATCATCCAGTAGGAGGTACAAATGCTAATAATTTTAACCAGAGGGTGGGACCCACCACTTATCACTTCATTTGCCAGCTCTTGACAGTGTCTGTATTAATGTATCTAGAAACGAGGGTCTTTGAAAGGTGGCATGTTCTCAGTTTCGATCTGCATGGTGAATGATAGGCTTAGCAAATGATAGCGAAGATCAGGAGTAAATAAGGCTCACTGCAGTAAAACCAAAAATAATTCAGTCATGATATTGCCATCACATACTGTCATCAGATAATGGCTTTGGGACAAAAAGAACTATTAAGTGAATTGAATTCTTTTCTTTTAGCCGGAGTAGGAACTCTGTTGAAAACATATGCTTACTCATCTTTAACAAATGCCTGAATTCAGTACAAAATTAAATGGATGGGTGGGCTTTTAGAATGCTTGAATCATGTGTAGACATGCCACAGGGTACACATTAACCTGTACTTTCTTCACAGTTGTGCCTACAGGATCATAGAAGAGTGAGGCTTAACAATGTTTACTAATTCATCTTTATGTGTCAGTGCAGGTTTGGGTCTGTTTATGCAAATCCTTACCATTGCTTTTCTGAGGTGTTCTAAAAGATTTCCGTTAGTGAAAGGTTCACAGCTTTCCAAGGCAACCTGTTCCTTTGCTTCACTATTCTTTGCTTTAAAAAACCTATTTTCTGGCTTCTTCCTGTGATTCAGTTTAAAATAATGAATACCATGAGCATAAAGAATAGGTTATTCTCTCCCTTTTTCTGTGTGACGTGTCAGTGATAAAAATTATGATTCCTTAGGTATACACCTTGAGTTCCACTCTAGCACCCATATAAATTGAAAATAAAACTGTAACTGGTTCTGGTTGAACTGCAAGCTGATACATTAGAAACTATTCTACACTTGTTTTTACAAGAAAGCAGTAAAAGTTGTACCACTTAAATATGCATGTCAAAGTGTGTTTTGGCTGGTGAGAAAATTGGGTAACAAATTCATTCATGTTCCTAACAAGAGGAAGTGGCTGAGCAGTCAAGGGAAGTTGCCTTTGTTCTTGTAAAGACTCTCAGTTACTGAGTAACAGAATAAAAAGGCTATCAAGGGTTGAAACCATTTATTGCAGTTCTGCTGTTGTGTAAGGTTAGTGTTTAGTGAAGTTTCACAAATAGATTGAAAGGAGAACATCGCTGCTTTGATGAAATTAACTTGAGACAAAGTACACGTTGGAGGACTCGTACAGGAGCAGTGTTCAGGGAGTTCTGTGGAGAAGGGAATTTGCTGTTCCACTGTCATTTGTACTCTTCACTGGTATTCATATATGAGCACTGCTAAATGTATATAATACTCCCATTCATGGATGAAAAAAAGAAGGTCAAAACCGACAGGCATCTTCTTTGCAGATGATGTGTACAACAAGGTTTTGCTGTTACCGTTAATGAAAGGTAAATCACAGCAAGTCTCTAGAGAGAGCGGGAAGTAAACTGAAATGTAGCTTTAGAGGAAAATTCCTGATAACAAACAGATTAACTTCAAGGTGAAACACATAAAGAAAGGAGAAATTGAGAGTGAAAAATGCTGGGAGAACAGAAAGAAAACAAGGAATGAGTATGTAGTGTATTGTGATGACAGAGCAGGCAAAGACAATTTCTAACTGTGCTGGGGTAGCCTTATGTAACAGAAGAGTGGTGGTCTCCTTGCAGTGTGCTGTCACAGGCACTGGATGCTGTAGCATTCATCTCTTGCCACTTTGTTATCAAAGCTGTACTGACAAATTTGCAGAAATATAGGCAAGATGAGGAACAACTACTAAAGAGAAACTAGTGAAGAAATACTGCTGAAACTAAACACCCCAAAACCCACTCCTGCACCCAAATCTGAATCTGCATCTCATCAAAGGCTGGGGCTTAGTTTTTCCTCTTCCTTTTTGGTTCTGTGCTGTAATAAAGCGTTATCTACCTCTGTCACTCAAACTTGTGTGAGAAGAGCTCAAGGTCTGTCTCTGCAAGGAGCAGACCTGTACTCAATGCAGATGTCAGAATTAATGCACTGAATGTGATTGATAATGAATTTCCTATGGCTGTGACTTCTAGTGTGGAAAACAGCTTTGATCACTTAAAATTTTGCTGGAAAGACTGAAAAAGTGATCTGGTTTGTTGTTTCCTAAGTCTGTGATTGTTATCTATTAAAAAATTCACTAAGGCGTTTTGCAGTCACATGTGTATGACTTAGGAAAGAATCAGCAATGTCGAACCTGTGTTTGTTAGAGAGGTGTTTTTTCTATAAAAAAGAATGAAAGCCTAAAGAGCTGTCTGAACTCGGGAATAGGTCATTGCAGGCACTAATGTGGAACCTAGGGGAGAAAGCAGAGTTTTTAGCGTTCTATCATCTATACAGGACACAGAGAGACTAAATAAAGAAACCTTTGTGCTAGATAATTAATTTTCTTAGATACAAACTCAAACATTGTTAGACTGAATACAAAGAAATTTAAAAAGCTGAAATTTGACAGTAGGTAAATATTTGGTTTCCTGAATTGATATAATGTTGAAGTGTCATCATGGACCAGGTTATCATTTCAGACAGATACAAATGAGGAGTAAATTAATATAAATCAAGATCTTTAGCAGAAGTGATCTCAAGGTTTTATACAAACACTTTGATGTTTAAAAGGCTCCTAAGGCCATTTACAAGCTTTGGAAAGCAGGTTTTATCACTGAAAAATAGCAGCTCTAATGAGGGTTTTGGTTTTATTCAAGCAGGAATAAATTATATAAGAGACATTGAGTGTCTGCTCGCTCATCGTGCGGCTGGGGTTACCTCAACAGAGCTGCAGATGATATTCCAGAAAAGAATGTTTTGGTTTTAGTAAAGTATTACATGGGAATTTCCTTCTGATTCAGATTCTTTAATTTGGAAGTGTGATGATCCTGTGATTTCAGTGCATCTTTGTCAACTAGCAGAGCAAGTTACAAGCAGTTTTCTTCTCAATGCAAAGGGGTCTTGCCTAGAAACCAGATTTGAGGTCATCAATGTATACCTGAGTGAAGGTTATTTGTAACTGAAAGAAAAGTGCTGCACTTAGTTGAGCCTGTTTTGTATGTGCTTACTTTTTAGCCTGTGCATAAGCCTCCTTTGTAAGGCAGGGAAGTTAACACGCATAGTGAGATGCTTTCCTGAGCTGGTATCCTGTGCATAGTAGAGCCAACGGTTTTAACTGTTTTGAAGCATTAATCACAGATCTCTTTAAAAATAGGTATAGAGGGGGAAAATGGAAAACAAATGTACTTTTTATGTGAAGCGTATTGGCAAATCCTGAACTTCTATGCACACACTTTGTACTTCTTGGAAGTAGATTGGTCTCAAGTGACGGGCTTGCTATGTTACGCACATCTGAGGTTGAAATGGTGATCTTGATTAATAATCATGACGCAATCTGCTTAGCAGTGCTGTGAGGTTTATGTATTCTTCATGCTGAGATCATTGGTGTATGTAAGTGTACTTGTACTTTTGTGTTTTGCTTACATTCTGGCTGTCACTTCATGCATTTGTTTTGTATAATATTTGTACCTGCCTCTTATTTTTCCTTTATCTGAAATTTGAATTCTTGTAAAAGTTCTTAACTGAGCATGTCTTTTATGTGTTTTGTAAAATTATTATTTTATAATCGAAAAAAATTGTCACCAACTACAAACGCTAATTGAAATTTTTGTTTCTGAAGCAATTACTATATGGCATTTACTTAAAGATTGTTGTAGTATCAAGTGATAACCTTCAGGTTTTCCCCTGGAACACCAAATTCAAAGAACTAGTCCATTATATCACATTTTCTCATAGTAGTATGAGCCTACATAAAAGAACCATTACCTAATATTCTTCTAAACAGAAGGTGACTGCATTGTCAAAGACTGCTGGTGAGTAATTGCAGATAGTGTTGCCAGGTTGTGACTAACTGGGTACAAAATTTTAGATTAAATCATTTACAAACTGGTAATGAGTTTTCAGTGCAGCTTTTTTCCCTGTATTCTGAAATACTTAAAATGGACTTCATTTTATATGTGGGCAACATATAACTGTATTTGTAAGCAAATGCAAAACGGTCTTTTAGAGTATAAGTGCTATTTTCTTGGGTTTGTGGATGATAGCATCGTTCAGAACGATGAAAAGGAAATTACGAAGTAAATGATCAGATTCCACAGAAGAGAATAAAAGGAACTTCAGCACAAGATGTTGTTATTTACATGGTAGCTTTGGATAGCTGTTGTATTTTGTATACTTTCTCAGCAGGCTACATTTTTCTCTCCCTGTTAATGTGGGGTCAGTGGTGTTGAATTTGTGCGATTACTGTGACACTTGAGCAATACATTTTTCTTTTTTCATTGTAGAATTCTTTTACACGTGACAAAAGAACACATCTGGTAGGAAATAGTGATGCAGATGAAAGGCTTATGGGAGTATTTTCAATATTTTTATTTTTGTGAAGAAAAGTTTATTCAAAATTTCAGGTGATCTGGCCTTTGTGGGGTTTTTAAGGTGTGCTCTGAATTTGTTTACTGACATTCATTCCTCCTTTTCCTCGACTACATTTGTTTCTGAACTGCCACTGGGCACTTAAAGATACTGCTTTTAACTTTGAACTGGTTAAAGATTGATTCGTAGGGTAAATAGCAGATCCTGGCTTTATTTACAAAGATAAATAATGGTGTTATCAGCCCCCTGGGTGCATAGCTAGGGGATTCCAGGGGCATCTCCTAGTTTCAGGATACAGCTCTCCTTTTTCAGCTGAGGGCTGTGTTTGAAAAAGGAAAGCAAGACTCCAGTCTTCCCCATCGTGTGGCCTTGCTCTTTCTCTGTCAGATCCCAGTTCTGTAAGTCTGGAACTTGCAGTTACTGCTTTTGACAATGGTTGTCTCTTAAAATTACAAGGTGACAGTAAGTAGAAAGAAGAATTCAATAGAAGTTCTGATCAGGAATTAATCAGAAATCAAAAATAATGTTGTGTGGAAGAAAGAAAGAGAACATTTCATATCTAATTCCTCTAGTGTTTTCAGGAAAATTTCCTACGCAAATCCAGCCAAATCGTCCAGTCAAAAAGATAACAGCCTGAAGTGGTTTGGTATTTTGTCTACTATTTTCACATTTCTTCTTCAGTCTTTTATGTCTGTTGTGTGAAAAGTTGTGGGCTTAGGATTTTGCAACTAATTAACAGCAGTTAACTACCTGGCACAAACCAATAGTATCACCAGTACCCTGGATTCTAATGCTGCTCTAAGTAGAGCTGCAGTCATAACCTTTCTGCTGGTTGCCATCTCTGTGCTAGAAGAGATTTTAGCAGCCAGTCATTCTTCACCCTCGTCATTATCTGAATACAGTCAATGTGATAGCCTATGTGCTGTGTCATTGTCAAGTGATGCAGTAGTCTGGATTTCTTTCCTAATGAATAAGCATTTGTCATGTAAAGATCATCCCTGAGGAATTATCTCACATAAGGAATGAGTGCAGCTGAAGGGACATATGGAACAGAGGTCCTGTTGGAGCTCAGGTGGGGTACATTGCAATTTTTTCCTGTTTATTATATATCCTAAGGTGTAACAATAAGAAACCCTACATGTACTAGTCTGATGTGGTGAATAACATTCATTGTGTACATTGATGTACAGTAGTGATACAGATCTTTCATGTATGAATGCTCCTAGCCTAGTGGAAAAATAAGTTGAATTAAAAAGCAGTGAGAATTACCTGTTCATAGAGTTTTGCTTTGTTGACCTCGAAATATGTGGCCACAGTGTTCAGCTACCTGGTAGGTACCATACACCAGTGGCTCTGAAAGTAATGCCATTTTGGATGATTTTTTTTTCTCTTTCAATAATGAATCTTCAGCAGTACTTTATCTATCCAACTTCTTAATTGAATCATGCCTTGATTTAAGATCACTGTAAATTTTATGCTACTCAAGGTGGTTTTCGATTACATTGTATATAAAATAGGTCTGAAGATAAAAATAAATTGGATGCTGGATTACAAAGACATAGCAAAATCCAATCTTTGTTTCTTTTGTTGCATCCTAGGAGGCTTTTCGATGGGAGGTGGAATGGCAATGCATTTAGCATATAGGTTTCATCAAGATCTGGCAGGAGTCTTTGCTTTGTCTAGTTTTCTCAATAAAGACTCTGCTGTTTATCAGGTGAGTGTGTGGTGGACTTTACATAAGAACTGCTTAGCTAAAAGAAAAACACGGTAATTAAAATCAAATATAGAGTGGTTATTCATCTGAGGCAATTGATTAATATTCTAAACTTGTGACATTTCCTGGAAATAGATAAGCAGAGCATTAGGGAAGTGAGGCTTTACAGCTGTCCTTACATGATGTTTTGTTGCTTTTTTGCACAGACAGTACAATTTATTCCAAGTAAGTCAAGTGTAGAAGGCAGATTAACAAATTAAATGCTTTGCAAGTTGTCCTTAGTTCTTAGAGGGTCCATGTAAGTGTAACTAACTAATCTTTGAAAAATTCTGGTGAATTATAATACTCATGGGCTCCATCTGCTGTCATGATTTTTTTCTATTTCTCTGTGGAGAAGGATATAGACTTTAAGAGTAAACACTGTCATTTGTCAAGAGTGAGCACACTGGAATTTGAAGTGCAGGTTTTTCCAATGATATCTCCTTGTTTTCTTTGGTAGAGACAGGACAATATGATGACTAAAAGGCAGATGAAAATCTATCTAAATTGTCACCATATAATTGTAACTATTCTTTTAAAATTTTTAGTGTTGTGTCTGACAGTGTTTCTTCTCCATCTAGGCTTTGAAAAGAAATGAAAGTGTTCTTCCAGAATTATTTCAGTGTCATGGAACTGCTGATGAACTAGTTCTTTACTCATGGGGTGAAGAGACCAACAAGATGTTAAAGTCACTGGGAGTATCAACATCACTTCATACTTTTCCAAACCTTCATCATGAGTTAAGCCGAACTGAAATAGAAAAACTAAAAACTTGGATTGTAAAGAAATTACCTGTTGAAGCAGCAAAGGCAAATGAATAAAAGAAGATGCAGCTTTCACATACTTTCTGATTTTTGTGGTTTTAAGATCATGTGTGGCATGTATATGGGTGTCCCATATATGTTATATAAACACAGCTTCAGGTAGACACTGTTTTATTCTATTAAAGTTCACTTAAGTGATGAAATGATGGTGCTGACTGTTAACACTCATTTTAGCATATGGGTTTCTTTCTCTGTTTTCTTGTCTAGTTTTTAGATACACATCCACATAAGTCTATGGTAAGTAATGACTGATGATATTAAAACCATTCCCAAATAATCAAAACGGTAATTCAAGAAGCATTGCTCTGAATTTCTCAGATACTGGTTTGTTTGTTTGTTTGGGTTTTTTTTTTGGTGTATGTTCTAAGATGGAAAAATATACAGTGGTATGAGTGTCTTTCTAATGGCATTACAGTAGAAGGTGGCCGGTTATTAAAATAATAGACTTTTACGTGTAGAAATACATGCATATATTCAGTTAGTTCACTGAGAGGAACCTTATTGACTTCAGTTGTATTCTCAACACGTGGAAATGAATCTGCATCAAAGCAGAGTTGTTTGTCACCTCAAAAAATAACTGAAGTTTGTGTTATATTTTTAAAAGTCATAAGTAGCTGTGTCTAGCTGTACCACAGGCTCTTGTTATTACCCATTCTCTTTGCTTAGTTACTCAGAGATCTAGCTTTATGTGAGTTGCTTGGAGCCCTGTGTGGTTTGTAGTGTAGGTTTAAAAAAAGAACAAAGTGCCATCATGATTGTTAAGATCTATCCTGTTTTTGAAGAAATCATTCTCTGGGCACTGTTCCTGTAGAAGTGTTTTTTTTGCCAACAGTTTTATTTTGGCCTGCAAGATCCCATTTTAAATTAAAAGATGGGGATACTTGACTCCTCTGTGAATATTTGAGTTGTAAATAACGGTTGTGATATAAAGAAAACTTGTATCCCATTATTTTAATGGTGGATGATTCATCTCTGTGTCAGTTTCACAAGTTAACTCGGAGTATAAATATCTATCCTTATGTAATTTTAATTCTTTTTTTACTTTCCCCCCTCTGCCCCATTTTCTCCTTACCAAATTCAGTGATTTTATTAGCATGACAAGCTATTCAACCTTTTGCCAACGTCAGTAGATCCAAGTCTCTTGCTTAGTCCTTCCCTGTTTTCTGAAGAGTGGATCTAGGACACTGTTGTTTGCTCTGTCACAGCAGATTGTTGCCAGTGTTGGCTATGGCTCCAGAAGTGTCGGCCAACTCCAGGGGACTAAGAGTTTTGTTTGAATCTTCATGCACTAAGACCTAAGCCAGCTTTTACCTATCTTGAAGAATAAGCAAAGGGAAAAAAAATGTCACTGTTCAAGTACAAGGCATGTAATTGGCAGTAGCAAGTAACAACTTCCTGCTGCTAAAAATATTTTGCTTTATTTCATTTTGCTAGCATTAGCAAGTCAGCAGTCTGTTCTGAAAAACAGGATTTTAAATGGCACATGAAAACTCAGCTATTTGAAGCAGTAACTGAAAAAGCTTTTTTTTTTTTCCTGGTGCCCTTAGGCTTCCTAATTACTACAAATTAAATTGAAACAGGTGTGCTCAGAGGCAGCTGAGCTAACATTGCCTTGGCCCAGCTAATTACAGTCCTTGACAAGTGAAGTTGTAGCATTTTAGCAATAATAGATCATTTTGAATTTTGCACCATTTTCTGCTCTTCCTGCAGTTCCTATCGGGAGGCTATTTGAGCCACTAATGCAAGGTGGTAACTCATTTTGGTGACAAGTGCATTCAGATGGGATAGTGGCAGGCTCCTGGCAAGGTGGCTTTTAACAAGGTCCGAGAATAGTGCAGAACAGTTGAAATAAGATCATGGAGGGAACAGAAATTATAACCAAGCCAAACCCAGTTCTTTTGATTGTTTTTGCAGTCTCAATAATTGCAAATACAGTGGATACAGGTTGTGTTCCCTTGATATAGGCTGAGAAGCAATTACAAAGGTCTGCATTTCATGGCATTCTTAGAAAAGAGTGAAGTCCTCCGTTTGCATCTGTTTTCTTCTGTCTTCCTCGGCTTGTGAGTGAAATGCCAACTAATCAGGAGATGCACTGTGACATAACATTCGAAATCTTTAAGGTATGTGCTCTAAAGGGGTCCCAAATCTCAGAGTTTTGGGGTCAGTTAGAGTGTTAGAGAACTTTTGGTCATCTTGGAGAATTTCTCAATAGTGTTTTCCTTCAGTCTGCAGGTAGCTGCAGGGAGGACAGCAGGACTCTCCCAGCCCGTTTGCTGAGGATGTTGTGGCTCTGTGTCTCAGGTGGTGCCTAGCTCAGGCTGGACAAACAGATTGAAGTTTAGCCCAGAGAAAGCTGGACTGCTGGTTGGTGTTGAGAGGCAGCCAGAGGCAATATTAGTCTATGGAGACAGTAGACCTACTGTTAGATCTCTAGTCAAATGAAAATTTTAATAGTCAAAATTAGCCCTGCTTCTTGAGAGCATGTTTCAGAAGTAATCCAGATAGGTTTTTGATGGACTGGGGTTTTTTGACCTGGCCCGTTTTTACTACACTTAAAAAAAAAAAACCAAACCTTTTCAAATTGATACGGGAGCACAGGGCAGGGGTTCCTTTGCCAAAAGGGCATCTCAACAATGCTTGTGGCACTACAGCTCCAGGATCTACCTGCTGATTGCTGGGTGGCGTCCGAAATACTCTGCAGAATGGTTAAGGTCAAAAAGAGTTCCCGATTGACTAACTGGTTGCATGTTGTTGGGACAGAGTTAGAGTAGCAGGTTCCAGGGCATATAGAGCCTTATCAGTTGTATCTCAATTTAGATAAAGAGACTGGAAAATAATGCAACTGTTTTCATTCATCCCAAATCTTTCACTCTTGATATCTTTAAGGGTGTTAACATGTCATACGAAGATGTTAAGGAGGCAGATGCAATGTACTCTTAGAAGGAACAAACTCATTTCTTGTACATGGGTTTTCTCCTGTTTCTCTTACAAATTGAAGGAGAAAAACACGTTTGAAGGTACAGTCTTGTACACCATTTGGAGGAATAAATTGCAAAATTTCAGTGACAAGCATGGATCTCTTATCAGTTGAGCTACTGAAGATGTGGGAACATAAACTAGAAAGACGGTGTGCTGATTCAGAGGAGGCAGGAGTTGTTGGCATGCTGTTCATGTTCCTACTGTAACTCAAGGTCCTCTTTTATTTTTGTCACAAACTTAGAAAAGAGTTTGGCATTTAAGTACAAAATTTTAATACAACCAAAATAAGGGATTGAGTAAATCCATTTAGACTAGTGTTACTTTGTTGGAGCTTTATACTGTTTTGGTGAAAAACATAATTCAGTAAGCAAAGGAAAACTTGTTTAATTTAAACTTTAACTCTCTTTGGCTTAGCTAGCATGTTTCATACTGCTTCAGAAACAAAGTGCTAGCGTTTCAACTCTTTTTCTTTTTAATTTTTCTGACATTACACATTTGTATTTCAGATGCTGTGAACTTGGGTGCCTTCGTAGTAATTAATGTGCTAGTACAGACATACAGAGCCAGAGAACAAATGTGAATAAGGCAGAAATCAGCTGATCAATGTAGGAAGCCAGAAGGCATTGGTAACATAATTTTTACATTAAAGTAAGAAGTTCTCAAATTAATCTCTTCTCATGTTAAATCTGTAGCTTTTTTTTAGTAAATCATCTTTAAAGTCGTTGAAGGAGTCTCTACAGATGAAGTGAGCCAAGTGGGTGAATGTAACTTGTATTTATAAAGATGAGATCCAGATGGCAAAATACGGGGATGGGAACCTAGTGCAGAACGTTGGAATTAAGTTTGTTAGGACATAGATGGAGGAAGGCAGTAGGAGTTTGCTTTCCCGTTGACATGCGTTCTAGGACAGCTGAGAAGGTTGTTCAGGAGATCTTAGAAGAAAAACCTATTCTGTGAATTTTCTAACTTGAGTCGACCTTCATTTGTGATGCAGCTGGTTAAAGGTGCTCTAGAGAAGGGAAATAATTACCCATTCATGTTGTTCCTACTTTTGTATTTGTGTTTGTTTGTTTGTTTTTGTGTGTTTTTTCCAGGCCCTCTTCTATTGTGGGAAACTGGTGGCACTACTCAGAAAAACAGCAGCTGGCAGTTCTATTTTCAATACCACATTGTCTGCTCAAATGTTTCACTATACACTGCAATGAGACTTAACAGCATCCTGTTCATGTCTTAGCTACCGACTGATCAGTAGCACTCGCCCAGAATGTGGGAGATGAGTGCTTTTCCTGTACAGAGCTGTGAGTGAGAATATTTGTCTTTGAGACAAATGAGAGCCAGAAGGAAAAGGCAGTGGTTTCCCCACCCCCAATTCTGTAGTTCAGTAGTTAGTGTTAGCTAAAGATGTGAGACACCTGGATTTAATTCACCTGTGTATGAGGCCTTAAAATTTCAATTATAGTCAATTTATCTCATATCTTTTTAGTATAGACTATAGCATCATTCAGTAGAACCAAGAAGCTATCCAGGATTTTTCTTTGCTTAGGTGAGTACCTGCAAGAGGCTTATGTTTGTTCTCCGTCTCTGTCTTAAGGAGTGTTTAGCTGTTGCAGTTGAAGTAGAGAAGACAGAGGATCCCACTTCAGTCTGCTGTTCACTGTTTTGAGGAATTGTCTGCAAGTGTGGGATGCTGACCTGCACCCTTCTAGGCCGAGGTGGGAAATGAGCTTGTTCCCTTTGCCTTGGGTGAGTACTGTTTGCTGAACAGTTAGATTAAAAAAAATAATTTAGAAGAGCCAGTGACGTGGAGCTGGTGAGGCCCCTTATTCCCCAGGGCACGGCAGTTAGCCTGGCTACCTTAGCTAACCTACTGTTTTGTGAGTTTGGTTGATTTGAAGTACAGACATTCCACTCTTTTTTTTTTCTTTTCTTTTTAAGCGCGTGAGGGCTGTAGATGCTGCTTTGGTGAGGAGACATCTGAAATCTTTTGTAGGTTCATTGTGTAAATCTATAAGCTCCTTTGAAAATGCAAACAAAAGCTGGTTGCTTCTTATTAACTTAGGTTCTCAAAAACACTTGTGTAATAACTGTCATTCTTGGATCATTAATTGCTAGTGACAATGAAGTTAAATTCCTGAGAACAAAGCTGATGAGACTTTGTAACCTGGACCTTAAAGCATAGTGAAGACAGTCAAAATAGATCAGAAAGTATACTTAAAACTTTTCCACTACTTCACAGGGCCAGTATTTTGTGGCTGAAGGATATATTGCTCAGGGTACTTGAAAGCGCTTATTGTTTAAAATAAATGCAACATGGAGTACTAATGTAATACTCTGATGCTCAGACTAAAAGTATAAAATAATTAGTTGGTTGCTTGTGCTGTGTTAAAGGTGATTGTCAGAATGTATAGTGGTAGACATCAAGCACATCAGATTGTAGTTTGAATTTAAAAAGCCATCAAGAGCTGTTACTGTCATTTATACAGTGGGGAGTTTATAAAAATACAACTTCTGCTTCTTGGCCTTTGAAATATGCAGTGTAAATCAGTCTGGAAGGCTTACCTTCTGTCATAGTTGATCTTGGTGTAAAATATCCTTTCTGGAGGGTCTTTCAGCCAAATACTGATATTCAAGCATGTGAGCAACCTCTGCTGCCTTAGAGCCTATGGCTCCCACTGATGGATCTGTGCAGAAAGTCTGGCTTCAAAGATGGAGTTTGTTTTGTTTTAGTTTGGAAGGTTTGGGGTGAACTTCTTAATGTAGCCAAGGTCTTGGGGGGGACAGCCAAAATAACTATGAACCTTAGTCACAGTATTATGCCAAAAATGCAAAGGCAGTGATTTAATACTTCCAGAGTAATAGGAATAGTTGAATGCTCAACCATCCTTCCCTTCCGTAGCTGTAGTTTTTAATTGCTAATCTCTAGCCCAGTTAAGGTATGCTCGTATCTTAGGAAGGTCTCTCTTTTGGGTGTACTTTTTTTATGGAGTGTAAATCAGATCTAATTTGCAGGTTAATGTATATATCATTCTGGCAGTGAACTTCACTTGAAAGAAAATGGAGCTTCCCTTCGTTCTCATTGCACTGCAGAAATAGTAATGGTTGATGACCTTCTGGGCAAGAACTGTTGCATTGCCATCAATAGGATTTTTCCGATTATCCAATAATTTAAATCAAGTTTTATCCATAGACCCATCTTGACTTAGGCTTTGATCCCGCACCTTTCAGAAAAGTGAATGTTTTTCAGTGTTTGCACTGAGCAGGTTACAGTCTAAATCTGCTAAATAAATGCCCAATGAGGAGCTCCAGGTTTGGAAATCGGGTGAACCCTTTCTTTGCTATGCATCAGAGCATTTTCCAGTTAGGACTTACAGGTGCCTGTGTGACTGCCACCTGCCCTTCCCCACCGGTTTGGGAAGGGAGAGGAAGCTTGCTTAGAAGTAGGTTCCCTCTCCTGTAGAGCAATCAGCCTGTGGAGAAATATTTGATCCCGTGACCCACCACATCAGATTTACACTTCCAACCATGCAAATTTTTCTTTACAAGAAGATATTTTTGTACTGTGGACACCTGCAGCACATACAAAGGTGATGTGGAGTGTCATGTGCTAATTTAAAAAAAATTCCTCTATAATGATCAAAAATGATGGATGGTGCTGCCAGTATTTTTAACAGTATGTTGACATATTTTTTGGAAACTATGTGGCCCATGCTTCTGTTTGTATTTATAATTTAGCATGATTCATAACCAGAAGTGAGAACTGTCCTGGTGAAAAGAAGAGAATGGATATTAAGATTACGTGTGCCAAGGCAGATTTTGTATATCGAAAGCTGACAAAAAAGACGATTTGCAGAGGTTTCAGTAAAAGCATCATTAAATCATCCTTGGCTCCTTTTCAGTTGTTTTTTTATTTTTTTTAAATGATGCTTCTCTAAGCAAAAATATAAACATATGAAACACTGAAGGTGACTTTCTTGGAGGAACAGTTTTTTTCCCCACTAAGGAAATATATTTTTTCTGAAGATGTCCAATTGATTAATACCAGACCGCATGGAATTACTAACTGAAATGCTCAAGATGTTCTATTGTTTTTATAGCACAACTCAGTCACCGGTGTTTTTCTGTATGTGAAAATATTTGTCAGCTTTGTTGACCAGATAGGCAACAGTATGTGAATTTTGCATTTTATATAAAGGCCTTTGGTTTCACATCTGAAATTTAGGGGATTGATGTTCTGCTAAAACAGTGAGTGAGTGCCTGCCTTCATAATTTCTGTAGAGTGCCGTGAGAAGGGAGAGCCTCATATCATGCTCGCCTCTGCCAGAACTGGACGTACACGTTTGGTTTTCCTGAAGGCATTTTTGGCCACAGCAAGCTGTCAAGCCTGGAATTGCCTGTAGTCCTGCTGGCCTCAGCAGCTCTCCCCATGGCCCGTGCAGAGATTTAGGTCTGCTCTCCTGGTGTTACAGGCAAGTTCTGTCTTTGTAGAGGAACCCCCTTACTGCATTTGGCGTGAGTAGCACTGGGAAACATACGTATTGTATAAATTCCCTTCTTGAAGCACTACCAGTACTTTGGTTAAGCCACTGTAAAACTACTGGTATGCATTTGTTCATAGTTTGGAAAATACTGTTTTCATTACAGTAAACCAATATAAACATCAGCAATATTCCTATCAAACAAATTAGTTCTCATGTGAAATGTATGGTAAGTAAATTTGTTGTGTAGCTGAATACAGTGTTATTTAATGGAACTTGATTTGGTGCCAACCAAACATATGGATCTTTAAATGCATTCCCCTTGTGGCTATGTTGAAATCATGCACCAGTACATGTGCTGAATTCCCTTCCAGACTTGCAGGCTGCCTGCCCTTACTGTATGAGGTTTTGAAATGTGACAAAAAGTGTTGGTGAGTAGAGGGGAAATACAGTGCAACAATTTCTGGTTTGTTAGATATTTTTTTTTTAAAAAGTGCTTGACTTAAAGCTTTTTTTCTCTCACCCCTTCTTCCTTTCAGCCTGGAAAAGAGCTTTGCTTTATCTTAAAACGCCATAAAGGTTCTTTGTTCCTTTGAGGATTTTTGTCTCCTTTTTTCTTCTACTTCTTTCCTTTTTACCTTGGGAAATTGATAAAAGGGGAAAAGGGGAGATAAATGGAAGACAGGGAAACACAGGTAAATATTTTTGTCCTTGCCTTTTTACAATACTAGAGTTATTACTATAAGAATATATATTTCTGAACAATTTTTCAGAAAACATTGCCTTTTTTTTTTCTTAGTTGTGGCAGTCTGTGTTCTTTGAGAGGAAGCAGTATTGGAAAAGCTACTTCAGCCATCACATTTTTAGCCACGGAACTGTAATGGGCTAACACAAGAGGTTACATTTACACTTACAGCAGAAGTAGTAGCTTAGATCCTTGGCTACCAAATGCTTCTGCGTGTACTTATGTTGCTTCCTATATGTCTAGTAGTATTTGAAATTAGCGTCATTCCCTTCTTGTAGTGAAACAGATACACAAGTGTCAGAAAGTTTAATACAGTGTTCCTCCATAGCTTGCGGTGCGTTAAGGTGGGCTTTAAAAATTACTGTACTGTAATTACTTCCAGTCATTTAAATTTAACTTACTGCAATTTCTTTAAAACCTTCCCTTTGTACTTAATCGAATGCTGAAGTGGTGCTAAGAAGGATGGGCTTTTACTTTGTCAAATTCCCTCCAGTGCTATAACCACAAGTGAGTGTGTTAGAAAGATTTACATGTATAACATCTGTGTGCGCTGATGTCTCTTGTAGTTGAAATAGTGTTTTGGCGTAATGAGACAGTTAAATGGCACAAATTGTGTTTCCAGATTTTGTGCCTATTCAGAGCTTCGAATGCATTTGGCTTCTCTCTGTCTGGCTGGACAGATCCGGTAAGGTTACGTGACAGTGGCATGCAAAAGTTGGAGGCATTCAAAAATAGCTTAACATCTAGCTCCAGGCACTGGGTTGAGACCACCTTGGAGGGACTTGGCTTTAGAGAGCAGCAGGAAAATAAAACATTCTTTCAATAACTAATTAGGAGGACCTGTTAGTGCTATACGGAGTAGAGCAGAGTTGTCTGTGCCAGTTTCTTCTGTAAGCTGGTGTAGCTCCTTTGGGACCAGTCAAATGGTGCCAGTATACATCAGCCGAGGACCTGACATGAGTGAAGTTACTGGGGGTTTGACCCTATGCCAGCTGAGGAGCTGCTTCTCCTGGGTAGTACATCCAGTAGAAGGGGATGTCAAAGGGGCAATTCAGCAGTGCAAGAATTTTTGGGGTTTTTTTAACCTTGAGAAAATGTAGGTGAAATGGTGGCATGATGCTGACAGCTGGAAAGGGGGCACTTGCGTTGCAATTAATACAGCAACCAGTGTCAAGCTGAAAGATGTTCTTACTCCCTCAAAAACAAAGTTGGGGCTAATTATAGATCCACTGATGTAATGGGAACATTCTGACCCATGGTTATTGTCATAATTATAGTTGTAAGTCTGGTAAATTAAAAGGTCTGTTTTCCTTGCTTTCTGCGTATGAATTCCATTTCATAACATGTTGCGCTATTTCAGGGAGGTTACAGGGCTCTGAAGGTGATTAAACTTAGTCATCAGCAGCTTGACTTGTAACCCACCCAAGGACTACTTATAATAGTATTGCTTCATTTTGTTATTTCTCTTGAAAATTTCTTAGCTGAAGGTGAGATGTGGTCTAGGGAACCTCAAGTGCCAGACTGAAAAATGAGAGTTCTGTGCAGCTAATACAACCTGCTGTCTGTTTTGTTAAAGTCTTGGCAGGGGGGATAACGATGAGGGGAAGCAGGCTGTGGGGATTGAGTTGTCCTCCTACGGTGCAGCGTGGAGCAGGGTGTGTACAGCAGCAGTGTGCTTTGTGGGGCACCATCCAGAGCAGGACCAAAAACTGGGGGGGACCATCTGTGGCCTTCTGTGACTTCACTGTGTTAATCCAAACCCAGTCATCACATGTTTGCTGACACACAGAGTTTGTGTACTTTTTTTTTTTTAAGGTAAGTGCACTGAGTTTCAGGGCAAACCCAAACTTTCAGTCTAGTCTGCACCATTGCGGATAACTGAAGCTGGTTTACCAACTTACCCTGAAATGGTTTTGAGGTGCTTGCCCTCAGCTCTGTTTGGTCTTATCTGGGAGGAGATACCTTATCTCCTCCCAAGGTGTTTTCAGATCAGAGCCCAGCCCCTCTCAGTGCCCACTTGCTGAGAGCAGTGGGTTCATCTTGGAGCCCAAGCGTAGAAGGGGCAGGAGCCACATGTTCAAGAAGTTTTTTCTGCCCTCAGGGGCGTGTTTGGCATATGGATGATGAGGGTATCGCGTCTGGTCAGCATCAGAGTAATGTGTGTCTGTCAACTTGCTGTTAGCTTGGTTGGCTGTGTCTTGCCCATTCAGTCAGCAATAGGCACAAGCCTGATGCAGAGACAGAATATCTATCTAGGTCTTGAGTGTGCTTGGTTCTGGCGTTGTAACCTGAGGTGTACAGAGTGAGGTGCTGTTGTGGCAGCATGGATGGGAAACACGGTCCCGAAGGATTTGACCTTCTAGGAAGAAAAATGACGTGTGCTACTGTTTTGTTCTGGCATTTTTTTAGGATCAAAAGTAACATATAATATGGTGAACCAGGATAGTGTTCCAAGTTGACAGGCAATACTGGGGAAGCAGATAGCAGAAGTAAAGACATGATGCAATCTGGTGAGACGTGGTCGGAGAGCATGAGGGAGGACGGCAGAGATGGTGAATAACCTTCAGAGGAAAGACCCTGGGGGCTATAACCTCATTTCAGAGAAGATGTAATACTTACAGGGGACAAAGGGGGAGTAGAAAATGTCAGAAGCCTTTGAGAGGGTCAGAAGGTTATGATCAGTTCCCCAGCCACCACTTGGAGATAAGCTTCTCTTTAGGAAAGAATCAGCAATATTTAAAATGTGGTGTGCATAAAATAAAACACTTTGTCAGCTGATTCCTCAGCCAAATGTAAAACATAGTCAGAAGCTTTTCAAAGCTTCATATTCCTTTAAATGATAAATCAATGTTTTTATGCTGTATTGAAATTACCATAAACTCCCAACCTTTGTGATAAGCTACCACAGAAAGGACTAGAAGCCAGCAAATATTTCTTGATAATGATTTCAGGAGAAACTCCTAATTCTTTCTCAGAAGACTGAAAAAGTTGATTCCCAAATTCTGTTCTAACTGGTATAGATAACTCTGGTAAATTGTTGTATAGAGAATAACTCTTTAGGTAATGGTTAGAAGATTGCTAGTTAAAAGTATGTTAGTTTAGCAAAGTGAAACAAAAGTCACACTGTAAAATACAGAAACTGCTCAGTCTAGTTTCTCTGTCCCAAATAAAACATGGATAGTAAACCAACTGCATAATGGAGTAAATGCAGAACTAGAAACTCTTGATGTTTTGTCAAAAATTTCATTATTTTTGTGATGTATTTCATAAAGCTATATTTCTTAAAGGCATGATTATGTGAGAATTTTTACTTATTAGCATATCAAGTTTTTAGTCTGAATAGCAAAGAAGCTGAAAATATGCTCTAAAAATTCTGGAAAGACAAAGCAAGGGGAAAACACCCTCCAAATTAGTAAAAAAGATAATGTGGGGGTTTTTTAAGCTGGTCATACAACTTCAGGGTATGTATGAGTGCTGTATTTTGAGTAAACTGCATTTGAGTGCTATGTTTCACCACCAACTTCGAAATAATTATCCAACCTCAAGAGAAATATTTGCTAAGTAATATGACCGGTTCAAGATGAGGGTGATTCCACTGCATGACTTCACTGCCATGTGAATTTACAGCCATGTAACTTAAAACCTCATTCGTGCAGATAAACTTTTTTTATTTTTTCATATTCTTTATGAAGTGAACCTGGAGACCATCTGATCACCATCCTCCTTACATTTTTTTTTTCTTCATATTGGGAAGCTGTTGCCACTTATCCCTTGATATTCTGTTCCTAGATGAAACCTAAGTTCTTCAGTCTTTCCTTATGTGATGTTTTGTAGGTCTAATTTTTATTGTTCTTTTGTGGTTTACTCCTTTTTAACATGTGATGCTGAAATTGGGTAGAGTACTCTGGGTGAGATCTTAACCATTGCAAAGCTGAACAGAATAACTACTGCCTGTTACTTAGGAATAAGATTCACATTTATAATGCAAGCCAAAAAGACCTTTGCCCTCTTGCAGTGTAATGATACTGACATGTATTTTGTCATCTGCTATAACCACCAGATCCTTCTAAGTTAATCTATGTTTTGTAATAGTACAAAAAAGTGACCAAAAATTAACTTTTTTTTTTTGAGTTGGTTTAAAAGTAAGCATATTCAATTTAACTCTCTCCTTCAACAAAAGAAAAAGGGGAGGGGGGGTTATAATTAGTTTTTGAGTGGAAAGCTTTTATTTCTAGTTTCATCCCAAAGCAAATTTTTATGGCTGAGTTATAAACCCATGAAAATTGCAGTTCATAATGGAAACATTGGCAGACCTTGAACGGTGCCGCTGTAAAGCAGTACGAAGCTTTAAGTTTTTCCACTTTTAGACCTGGAATAAAACTAAATTACAACACTTTCCATACAGGCATTTGATTTTCCCCCCAGTAATTTTCTGCTGGATCTATCCAGTGTTTCCTGACTTCCTATGTTGCCATTGGACTTTTTCCTATTGACTAGGCAGTTCATTTCATTCAATCGGTAAATTTACCAATGGAGATATACTCAAAGTGTTGTTTACTGGGGTAGGGGGTGCTAGGAAATGTAATGCTGGCTTGAGGAAAGTTATGGTGCAGATTTATGGAAGAAATTTACAGCATATGAGGCTGGAACGAGTGTTACGGGACTCAAAAAACACGTGAAATGATAAGGGTCGCTATGATGTTCTGCAGAATAGAAATGTTCTTCCAGACTCTATCCAAACCCACTGACAAAGCGGATGCGAAGGCACTCTAAGAAGAGAATACCAAGATTGTTTTCCTTTCCCAAGGCAGGAGAAATAGAGCAGCAATGGGATTTTTCATAGCATTGCAATATGCAAGGGTATTCCAACAGGAGCAGTTTTATCTGAAAGTGGATATGAAAGCAAAAGGCTGAATGGAAGTCAGCAAGTGGACAGGGCTTTTTTCTGGAATTATTCCTGGAGTCATTTCTCATACTGGAGCAGGCTGCAGGAAGCCAAAGATCATCATGTGGGTTATTTATAGCCATTTTCTAAGTAACTTCAGTGCAAATGATCTGTTTAGCTAATTGAGTCTGCAGGGCAAGAGTTGCAGCGCCACTCATTTGGCCCCTGTGGTATTCCTCTTACAGATTATGGAACCAGGGCATAAGCAATAACATACCCTTGTTTTTCTCTTTTGGGTCCCTTGTTGAAGATGAAATTTTTTGTTTATTATTATTGTTGGTTTTATTGCATCCCAATGGACCTGTGGTGGTTCCTGGCATGAACAACTGAGGTCTATGATATATTCCTATCTGGTTTGTATTTGGCTGCCTTGTCCAGGCAGTTTCGCTTCAGCCCTGCGACAACTCCCTGGGCTGTCAAGGAGGCTGGGACTTTGGCATGTGGATGTGCTCACTGTTTCTGGAATTCTCCACAGGCAGCAGGTAAATATCTTTAAGCCGTAATGGGAATCGGAGATATGGGAGACAGGTGCCTGAAAATTACCTTAAAGGTAAACAAAAAGTGATGTCTACATCCCCCAGGTGACCGAGAATAATTTCTGAATAGTGAATTACCATAGCTTGTATTAACATTCCTTCTGAAGGCCTTATCTATGTCCATATTATCTCTGCACTTGCCTTTTCCTGGATGTAGGAGCAAAGCCTGCAGTCCATCATAGTGAAAAACCCAATTGTTCTTTCCCAGTCAACTGGAAAACTTTGTGCCTTGATGGGGGAGTTATAGTAATGACACTGAGCAACAAAGACACTGGGCAACTTCGCTTTTCCTTGTTTTCCTACTTTCTCTACTGCAAAATAAGTGTATTTCAGCACAAAGCATCTCCAAAGCACAGACCTTTCTAAAGGGATTTTAGATCTAGAGAGGAAATAAACCCCCCAGGTGGGGCTGAAGATTGTACCTGCCCTTTGCCAGAAGTTGCAGTACCTGTAGCTCTTCACTGGATGGAAGCATGAGGGGTGCTGCGAGTTGCTGAGGGAACAGGGTTTGCTTAGTCTGGAGAAAGCTATGGAGTGGTTAAGCAGATCCAGTTACCGTCTTCTGCTATCCAAAGGGAGCTTTTGGAGGAGATGGGATCAGACTTTCTGAAGGACATCATCGCAAAGGGAAAAAGAGGTGATGATCACAAGTTATAATGAGGGACATTGTGTTCGGATGTGAGGAATGTGTTCTTAATCATGAGTGTGGCTAAAGGCCACAAAAAAGTCCCTCCTTGGGGGTTTTTAAACCTCAACTGGATCTGGTCTCTGTTTGAACACTTTGAAGCTGGTGCTGCTCTGAGGAGGCTGGAGCAGATGTCCTCCTGAGGTCCCTTCCAACCTAATTTTTTCTATGAATATGAATTTATTTTATCAGAGGTAGCATCAAGAAAAAAAAAAAAAGTACCAGAATTGACAATCTGAGAAGCAGGTGTACAGATACATGACCAACTGAGAGAAATAGATTTCCAGCTATTTACTTTTAGTGGTTTATTTTTCCTTTGGAAAATATAATCAAGGAATAGTCTGGAGTCTGAAACTGAGAAATCCAGTTGCAATGAGAAGAGTTAAATATTTTTAGCTCCTGCTTTTCAAAAGTAAGACATCATTAAAAAAAGGAGTATATTTCCATTGCAAAGTAGAGAACAACTGTAATGTTTCTTAATGTGCATTGAAAAAGTATCAGTCACCTCCAGTTGTTTTTGTGTATGTGTATGTATGTTAAATATATGTAAACTTTGTTTTATATATTTTCAGTTACTTAATGTACATAGTTTTGCATTTTAAAAATCGTGAGCATGGAGTTGGCATGTAGGATGTTTTGGAAAACAACATTCCCAAAAAATTATATAGCATTTTGAAAAGCTAAGGTGATTTACACTTCACTGACTTTGTTTCCTTCAGCTGAAGCGCGGTTGTGGAAGGCAAGAAATGTGAAGAACTGGCCTTTTGCTAATGTATCACCTGTATAACAATCAAAGTCATGTCATTTTGCATTAGCTTTACTTTAAAACTAACCAAAAAGATTGCCTGCCCTGTAGAACAGTCTGACTTGACCAGACTAATAAACAAGCAGCCACAGACAGTGCTCCTTGCGGAGCCTCTGTGCTGCAGAAAGCCAGGACACAGATCTGGGATTGGAAACCAAGTCTTCTGGCCTCTGGGCTAGTCCAGCTTACTTTTCTCTGTCCTGCTCAGTGAATTTGCTATGAATACAAGAACCAAAAATCAATCAAAAGCAGATACACTTGTATTATAGGATTCTGATTGTTTTTAAACACTTATCAGTGTTATTAAGATGAGCTTTTGAATTGTAGCTGTTTACGTTTGGAAGAGACTGAGAGATGCTAATGTCCCTTCTGGCATTTGTAGCTATTTTGCTTTCTGAAGATTGGTGGGTTTTACATGGCATAAAATCAAACAATAACAAAGCGATGACAGGCAGGATTGCTGTTGAGGTACAGAATGAGGCTTTTGGCTCCAAAGACGTTGCTTACGTTGCAAGTCAGTGTCTGCTCAGTCCAGCGACTCCTTTTGCATGAGGGTCATCACTTCAGATGTAAGATTCTGCAAAACAAAATACACAGTTGAGTTGCATCTGTGAGTGGATGAAAGAAAGCTCTGAGCTGGGATTTCTTTTCTGCTCAGGTAGGCTTTTTCCTGTGCCATAGATGTCCTTACAAGACAAGCAAACATAGTCTCTGTTATTAAGCCAAAAGGAGCAGATAAATCTGACAAATCTTGCTTTTCTGCTGTTTGTCTCTTCTTGGTTTATAAAAGGTCACAGTGTGAACCACTTCAATGCCTTCCACTGTTTTCTTTTACATTTTATAGTGCTTGCATGATCTCAGTGAGGGAGCGTATTTATTGTGCATGCCATTCAATTTAAATTCAACTGCAGCACATGATTACAGCGACTTAGAGGAAAAAAACTGGAAAATAAGTCCCTGATGTAAAACTGGTCACTGAGCCAAAACAGTAGTGCCAGTTATTTCAATGCCTCACACAGTGATTTATGAATTCACTGCAAACACATTTAACAATTTATTGGGACAACCGTGCGTATTAACCAGCTCTCTCAAAACCTTGGATGCAAACTTATTTTGATTATAATTTTTCTTTTTAATATTTTACAGAGAGGCATTAGAAGGTGACAGTAGGGAAGACTTGCGTTTGCATCATACTTTTCAGTGCCACCCATGAGTTTATCCCTTCAGTCTCCACTGTATTATTTTATTTGGAAAAATACATGCAGAGTTTCATGGAAGAATTAATACCTGCAGGACTAATCTGAATCCTGTAGATACTTAGTAAGCTGACAACGTATTTCTTTTTTTCACACACACACATGCCTATGTGGCTCTTCTAGGCTGCTGAAGAGCATGAGAAGCAAGCTGTAGCTAGCAGCAGTGGTTATCTTCCAGCCTTTGCCTCCTCTTTCCTAATTTGCACAGATTAAACTATCAGGATTTACAAGGATGGACACAGCTGAATGGAGGATGGAGGGTTGCAAATAAGGACAAAATAATTTTTAGGAAATATCTGCCAACTTCCTGACCTGATAGCAACTCACACACAGATAGGTTCCATTTATTTCAGGCAGGCATTTACTTAGCTTTATAGTAGCCTCTATCATAGTCCTCCTAAGAAAGATATTTCCAAGTCATCCTTGTGTAGATGATAAACACAGAAGTTCTGTCAAGCCTTTCAAACCATGAGCGGGACACCAAAATGCCACCTGCAGAAAGTTTTAAAGGCAAATGGAGTTAATGAAAGTGCCAGGTTATTTCTTTATGTTCAGTTCAGCAGCTGAGAGATGCAATAGCTCAGATATTTTTGATTCAGTTGTGTCCCATCCCATGACCGTATCTATATGATGGTAAGGCAACACAGAACAAAGTGCCAGCACAAATTAGATGGTAAGAGCTGTAAAAGGGTGAAGGAGGAGGTTAGGAGCAAAGTCTCTTTCTTTTCCACACAGCATGAAAGCTTAATCTTTGTCCTCCCATCTGGCTGGTTACCTCCAAATAAGGCAGATACCATTAAACACTTTGGAAAATATTCTTGTTGTTGTAAGTGTTCAGTGGGGCTTGGGGGGTAATGACAATATAAAAAAATCCCTTTACTTTCACTGTGTACATACGGCATGTGTCTAGGGCTCAAGTATCTCACTTCTGTTTCATATCTATTTATAAAAGCTATATTTTTTTTCTAACTTACATAGTCTCCAATGCGCATTTACATGTTACAATGAGGTCATTTTTCTGGATAATTGGGAAAGTTAAGTAATTGCTTGAAAAAGTAAACATTTCTTTTAACATCCATGAAGCAAGTCTTAGAGCTGTTTGATACCTCTGCTCCTGAAATTAAACAGTGGTTTACGTCAACATGAAATCCATCTTGAGCTATCCTATGATGTCATGTGGCACTGCCAGGGCACGTGCAGAGCCCCTCAATACCCTTCATTCATGATGGGGAGCCCCGTTCTGATTTCACTTTTCCTTTAGACAGCAAAAGGCAATATATACAATGTGGTATCCATATGATTTGTGTGTATTTGTAGTGTACCTGTTGACAGCTTAAGACACCAGTGGGACAGACCAGCGGAGTTTTCTCTCTATCGTTTATTGCCTTTATGCTCTCCAAAGCATGACCTTGTAGCTTTAAAGTACCTGTTGGCATGCTCATGTGGCAGCAAGACACTTTGAAACAACCCCCTTTTTTGAGGGCCAAACAGAACAATCTTGGTCTGTGTCTAGGCTTCCTTATTTTATGTGGTTTAGCACCATCATTTTGGATTTCAGCCCTGCTGGTGCTTACAGCTTGCTTCTATGCTGATATACCCAGCTTTCTCTGGGGCACTTCAGTGAGTATAATCCATGGCACCTAAGGCATTGATGCAGTAAATTCGGAAAGAGCAGAACAAAGGGAAATAGGCTTGAAAAAGAAAAATGTTACAAATGACCAAGAAATATACTTCAATCCATTTCCAAGCCTCCTCTGAGATGCCTGGCTCCATGAAAATAAACCGGGACAAATAAAGATCCTTAAAACCTTTCACATGGTAATAACTGCAATTGAAAGTCATGCCTTGTGTGTTTTCTAATTCTATATGTTCATAATCCATTTTTTCATTCAGACACCAATCAAACCTGAATTTATATACTGACCAAGCAGTTTTCATAAAACCGGTGTTCATGAGCACCAGAGAGCCAAATAAACTTGGTATTTTTTTTAACACATTAGGTTTTTTTTTTTTTTAATCCTACAGCCATTAGAAGAGTGTTAACAAGAAGCATTTATTACAGCACTTGAGGGTATGTGTGTAACTTAGGGACAACATCTAATTTTTTTTCCAAAAGAAATCACAGCATAAATTATCTTCCGGATAATGTTCTAGCCGATGTCTAGTCAGACCCAAATATTTTTATAGCTCATTTAAAGACCCAGAATTAACTAAATCTTGAGAGAAACTGTGCTAGCTCTATCAGCACAGGGTAGCGTTTGCTCGTTAACAATTACCGTCTTTGAAGAACAGCCATATCCTGACTCAGAGCAATCAGTTCACTGGTCAAAATATGACTTTTTCCCATGCTCTGAGTAACCCCCAGTGGTGCAGGCTGCCTGCAGAGGCAGCTGCCTCATGTGCTTTGTAACCACATTTGCAAACTCCTCCAACTCAGAGATTTTGGTGCAGGAGAGAAATAAGTGCCTGAAATCAGGTGCAAAATTCCATTACCTCGAAGCCTGGATGCTGTGCACTTATTATAGGTGAGCAATTGGAATTTTTACACTCGCTTTTATCCCAAAGAGGGCAGGAATGATTTACAAAACATGCAAGTACTTCACTATGAAAATTTTAAAATGCAGAATTTCCTTTCAGAAATGTCTTCGTTTTTCTTTCACTTTTTGAAGTACAGATTATTTTCACATTCCTTTTTAAGTTGCTAGCCACTTTTCACGACTACCTCATTATCAGGGTTCAGTTAAAAATTTACCTCAGCTCTTAGAGGAAAATAATGTCTTAAAAACTTAGCCAAAGAATGAAGCAATGCACCTTGTTTTTTGTGTGAACAAAATGTTCTTGGTTGAACTTGGATTATTTTTATGAATCTTATTTTTTATTTAAACAAATTTAAGATAAAGTTTGCTTGGAATCTCTTTGCCTTTTAACTCTTTTTTTCTGAAGTTCAGCTGCTGACCTAAGAAGAGAGCTGGATGAAGAATGGATTTTTGACTATTATTGTGCAACTACCTTAACTCAGATGAATCCCTGAACTTGTTCCAGTCAACGATGCTATTGCAGCATTGCAGAACCAGTAAGCAAAACTTGCCTTCCAACTCCTGGCCCTAATTAGATGATGGGTAAAACTGAAAAGTGTAAAATTGCTTAAGATGGAACTACTTGATCAGTTAAATACAGGTCTGATTAGGATGATGCCAATTTCATCTTACACAAATAATTTTCATAAAAGTAGGGATTTATATTTCTACAATTCCCTAGAATGCAAGGAACTGTTTGATACCCTTTAAACTTTTTTTTGGGAAGCTTTCAACCTCACTAGCTTCACTAAGTTTCAATAAGAGAAAGAACAGCACCATCGTGAAGGGTGTTGGTGAGACAGCATCAAAACTGCGCTACACAGCTCTGCTCATCTGTGCTCTGGAAAGATTACCTAAATCAAAGCATGTGTCTCCTGTGAGGGGAGGGTAAACACTCTTCTGTGCTGGTTGTCCAGCACAGAAGAATGAGTAAGCTGACTGATCTGTGTGAGCCAGTCATGGGGATTAAGGGGAAAGGAAAGAATTACTTAAACTAAAGGATACTCTTGGCCCATGAACAAATGAGCTTGAACAATTCACGAATAAATGGAGCTTTCAGAAGAAGCTTAAGTACAGGGTCTGGAACAGTCTTGTAGTCAGCAGAAATGGGTGAAACACTGACCTACTTTCAGCTGAAGCATGGTTAGTTACAAAAGAAACTTGTATAATGCAGTTATTGAGCAGCCCAAGGAGCCCAGGAGGTCCCTCCCCAGCCTGTGGTCCTGTATGACAGGCAGCACAAAACCAATAGCAGCATCCTAACAGGGATGTCGATGGCTATGGCTTTCCTCAATGCTCTCACTGCTTTTCATCTGTATCTTTATTCTTCTTTGATTAAATTAAAAAAAAAATCAAATTAACAAAATCCCTGCAATTCAAAGATTTTTACTGTGAAATATTTGAATGAGGGACCAAGAAACAAAACTATTTGTTGAAATAAGATAAAATACAGCCAAGCTGTCTTTCTTTCACCACTTAAGTTTTTCCATTCCTTGTGCATGCTTGTTATCTCTCCAAGAGGCTGTGTTGTTGGCCAAGCATTCTCAGTTTTTAATACAGCGAAATAAAAGAAAAATAAGGAATCAAAGATATTTGCATGATCTAGCTTTTTTTAGAGATTCTAATTTTTTGATAATGTGAAATCAAACCTCTCTACTCTGATTATGATGACTAAATTAAATTTGCACTGTGGATGACAACATTCCCATCTGGTATTGCAGGTGCATTGTCTGATGACCCTAATCCACTTTCTCATTGGATAAATGGCAGGATCACAAATTCAGCTCTCTGCAAAATGCTGATTAACACCCTTCAAAGCAATTTGAGCTGAAGCCAAGCGTTATTTGGGCACAGGCAAGGATTAATAGGCACAGCTTTTTGTCTATAGCAATAAAGTCATTCAGGGGAGATCAGCAGTACAGTAGGTTAGCGTCTCCATTATGTGCCTGCCTCCTTTCTGAAAAGCCCCCCCGTCAGGGCAGTAAAGTCGGCTTCAGTCCCCATCACTGTTCAGCTGAAGGCCATGTCAGGGCACATATATCAGCTTTCCAAAGCAGTAACAACACATTAGCTCATTAGTAGCTTCATATAAAACAGATCTGGAGTCCTTCAGTGAATAGTATATAGCTGCCTTTGTCTAGCCAGGATTTTGACAGAACAGTACAAAGTGTTTCTTGAGCTCTGAGGAGTGAGACAATGACAAAGGAGAGCCAATAAAAAGACCCACGTGACTAATGCAATGGTTTTAATGCATTTAANCTAATTCTCTTAGGCCCTAGGGGCTGAAATCACGTTAGATTTCTGGGAGAATGATGTTTTTAAGTGTTGCTGTCATTTGTTTTGGGTTTTTGGGGTTGTTTTTTTTGGTTTTGTTTTTTTTTTTAAATGGGCTTTTTAACATAGTCAATTTAAAATAGAAAAAATAAAGGTGAAAGTAAATTTCAGCTCAAAATTTCACCCCACTGTCCATAGAAGGTAGAAAACTTTGCTTGAGGCAGAAACACAGGGTATTTTGCTTATTCCAAAATATTTTGAGATGTTTTATATGGAGAGGCAGTTGATCCAGATTTTATGGATTGAATTTTATGTTTAATCACTGAAAGAGACAGAAATAACTGGAACCTAATGGAACTTTGTCAGAGAAATCATTCCTATACAGCTAGGCACTTTTGAAAACATCTACTGAGGCACACCTACATCTTTAGAAAAGCATCTAAAAACCTTTGAAATGTAACTGTAATATACACAAAATATAGTTCCCATCAGACACCATGAAAATGTAGCATTAATTTTCTGTACAACTAGAAAGCCAGATGCTTGCCAGCTTCCTCAGAAGACATACCTTCCTTTGGCACTAAATGTATTTGCTGCAAGCATGTATTTAATACTGCAAACAAGTGTTGTAGGTATTGCAAAGTCTGATGAAAAAGCAACATCATTTTGATGGAAATCTGACAGGCTTGGCAGGGGTTTAATTCCGAAATGCTGCTGGTAAAGAAAAAAATCCATTTAGGTGATACATGTTGTGAAACATCCACCTGTGGAGTAGTCTCCAGTTGTAAAGGCTCAAACTGATCAGGGTAATACAGCACTATGAATTGTCTTAAAATGGAAAAAAAAGTTTAAAAAATAATAGTATTCATTCACTTTGGTTCGCTCTGTCTTCTCAGCTGTGCTTTTTAAGAATAGTGACTGAAAGGAATTAGTTTACTGTGAACAGGTGCAATGTTGACAAGGATGGATGGAAACATCAGGGTGACATTTGAAGATATTCAGCTCCCAATTATGTGAATGAATTCTTACCATCATGGGACTGGATTAAGGGTTGGAATTTATTGTAAAGGCTCTGAACCTGAATTTTTGTTTATTTATTGCTTGCCACAGGATATTTTGAAAGTAAGTGGTGAGTGCAATGGAAAACAACTTGAAGCAACCACAGCCAGTCATCCAAAACCCAGAAGGTTTGCCCACTGACTTCTCTCCCTGTTGCCAGTTTCTGTGAGCATGAACATCTGACCAGTAATTTCCTGAGCGTTTGTCTAGTCTGCAAGGCAAGCTGTATGTCGCAGTTTAGCTATTCATTGCAGACCTTTCCATTTGGTTAAAGAGGATAGCTAAGCTGTATTTAGTAATACTTTATCAGTTTGAATTTTTCATAAGAGTCCTCAGCTGCGAGGGGACTATACATGCAACTTTAATAGTGATCATAAAGTAGCGATGATAAAACTGAAATGACACCTTCCACTTCATATGTGGTAGCTTTCATCTGACCTTTGCTCAAAATAGTTTTGCTCCTTTTTTTATTGAGGTTTCTTTGTTGAGTTTCACAATGTGTGCATGAGGTAGATGATATTGTCTGTATCTTGCAGACAAGGAAAATATGATACAGATGCTACATCTTCTCCTGGGAAATACTGGTAACTTGGCTACCAGCGCTGCTATTATCAATGGAGGTTTTACAAAATTTCCTGAGAGAATAAAAACACTTAAGTGACTTGTCCATGAGTCACTGGAAGAATTAGGAATTTAAACCAGGAGCATTGTTACAGACGCACATACTAACTTTAGGCAGTGCCTACCACCACACTTATTGACAAATTGCTTAATCACATGATTATTCTTTTCCAAAATAAATATCTTAGGGCTTATTTTTAAGTGCTGCAGCAATCAATTTACTTCTTACACAGAAATTTAAAAAAGGATACCATCACTTATCTGAAATAAGATTTCATGCAGGAAACCAAATTTACTGTCCACTTTTTTCCTGTTTGTGGGGGTTTTTTTGTTTGTTTGTGTTTTTGGGGGTGTTTTGTTTTGGTTTTGTTTGTTGGGGGTTTTTTTAAGTCCAGATATTTACTTCCCTGTGACACACAATAGCTAAGCTGAAGCTTTGAAATGTAGAGTCTTACAATGAGTTGGGAAATGACAAGCTCTTGGGTTCTGCCATTTTATTTTGGGGTTTGTTTTTAATAGCACAGTATAAATTCTGTCTTTTGGGAAAACGTGGATTTTAAGTACATTTTTACATTTATATAGAAAAATATTAATTCATGTACACATTGTAGATCTCAGAATCAGTGATGAGCAGTCCTCAGGAATTTTTTTTCTAAGTAAGCCTACAGGATATCTTAATATTAAAAATATTATAATTTTTAATCTCTTACCCCTACTAACCTGAAGTGTTCATTGCATAAGCCACCCAGTCTGTCATCCCTTTAAAGCTCATTTTCCATCAGGTCTTCCAAAAGTGCTTTCTGATGTCTGAGAACTGGACAACTTGTACAAACAGCTGAGCCTATATGTATAATTTAGCTAGAAATGGTATATCATAATTTTTGGTAGCTTCCCTTGCCTAAATTACCTTGAAATTAGTTTGTAAATGTTGTAATGGCATTTCTGGTCCTGAAGCTAGACAGAAAGCAATGATGAAAACAGTCTGAAGTTTCAGAAATTTTTAAAATAGGATTTGCTTCCTCTTAGGCATCACCAGTATTCAAAGTGAAACTGTAACAATCATGACCTTACTGTCATTTCAGTGCCATAACTTCCCAGATGTGTTCAGGCTTTTTTACAAAAATTTTTACCAGTTGATTCAGAGTGATATTGGACAATATGGGACCTTATAACCACCACTCTTTATTAAGGTGTAAATACAAAGAAAAAACCTGACTCACTTTTGGTGCAGCTGTTAACAGTTCAGGAACAGGCAGAAATAAGGAATGAAGAGAACAAGGTGGTGGGAACTGAAAAAGGACAAGCAAACCGGAATTGAACTGTAGTGACTTCTCTTCATCCTTCTGCCTTTCAAAAAATTGTTAATATAAAAGAAAAAAGTCCTCTCTTCCTCTCCCATTTCCAATAAGGAAGTGGTTCCACTTCCAGGAAAGTGCAAATCAAGTCCTAAAAAGTTCCTGCCTGAAAGCAAAAGTTGGAATATCTGCTGGCAGCTGTAATATGCTCATCACAGCCTGGTTCTCTTCCATAAATCAGGATATGCAATTGGATTATATCACCCATAAAAAACCTCAGCCAGAGGTTCAAGGGTGAACATCTCTCCCCTCATCCTGAGTGGAGACCACACAGAGCACCAAGATTTTGTCTGTACTGTTTGTTAGCCATACCAAACTTTTTAAATCTCCTTATGGTCATTCAAAACTTGTGGCACTACAAATCTGTTTGAAACAAATGGTAAAACTGCATTTGTATTTGCCTGCCTGAGGAACAGCTTTGCCTCTGTCTGCTCTCAGCCAGGTACAGGTCAGACATATACAGGCAGCATGAGCAATGATAGCTCAGGTTGAAGCCCAGGTTGCAGGGTCTATAAAGAGCCTCCAAAGATCACTACTCATGACTGGACTCTTCATTTAACCTCTTAGAATGGCAACTGGTACTAAACCCACCTAGTTGCCATTCAGTCCTATTATGGCAGGTATTTGCTCCCTTGATTGGAATGATTCAAAGGAGACTGACTGCAGTTCAAATGGAGGGATAAAAACAAAACAATAGTGGGGATAACCATGGTAGCAAGGTAGCCCCTGAGGAGTAAAAGGCAAAAGGGCAAGGTGCAAAGTCATTCAGGAAAGAGCAGACCACCACACCACCAGTGGCACATCTCTCCTTCCAGGCACTGAAAGCAAACACAAGCCATTCTCTTTCCAGCAGTTCAGGGTGTCTGTACCAGGAGAGTCACAAGCCAAGAAATTCCTTACAAAGCCATCCTTTGCGCGAAGAGTGTCTGGATGGTCTCAGCAGATCCCCTCTGTACCTGAGGCTATGACCGTGTCTGAGCTCTGATAGGGGGAGGCAGGTAGATAACTTCTGCTCAGACAAGTTTTGTTCCCAGCAGCTTTGGCTTACTTATTAAATTTAAATGTCTGTGGATCTTTATGGCTTACTTGTTCCCCATAGCTGTATTAGTTTATAAATTAGTCTTCCTCACTGCAATTATTCTTATGAAAAGAATAAGAGAATTGTTACAAAGGCCTAGATACTGAAGGTAGGTATAGTTAGAGAGCTGGGAATGAAGAAATCACTATGAGGAAGTGGGTTTTTTTTAATACAGTTATGGGTTACTTGATTTGATTAGCAGGAGTTAAACAATCTGTTTATTTGACAGCATATTTTAAAAGACCTTTGAGAGCAGATCACTGAATGTGTTGGATGGAGGCCACCCGTTGTCTCTAAGGCAGATGGATGGATGGGAAGAAATACATTTAAGACAAGTTTCCTGTGCTTCCATTTGGGAGGAAGGAAGGAGACCCCCAGTGGACACAGCTTTCAGCCCCATAAGCATACTCTTGCCTAAACAGGACAAATCAGAGCATTAGTCAGGGGGGTAACATGAGATTAAGGTCTCTGAAACATATGACTTTTCTTATTCATTAGCCCTTTCTTTT
This sequence comes from Syrrhaptes paradoxus, assembly GCA_013400615.1. Classification (NCBI taxonomy): domain Eukaryota; kingdom Metazoa; phylum Chordata; class Aves; order Pterocliformes; family Pteroclidae; genus Syrrhaptes; species Syrrhaptes paradoxus. Next base: position 92,593 of record VZTO01007778.1, read on the forward strand.
TACTTTGTTTCAAATTCACATTTTTTCATTTTAATAAAAGTAGGTGATATTTTAAATGAAAAGCAACTTTGCTTATCACATACCAAAATGTTTTCTTTCTAAAATGCAGAAAATAAATATATCAACTTGGAAAAAAAAATCAGCAAGACCAATATCATAAAGCCATGACAAATTAGTGGAACACTGTCATATTGAACCTCTGCTTTTTTGAAAATAGCTCTCCCAAAATTTGGCATCCAACTCTAAAGAAAAATTAAAGACCAACTGTTTCTCAACAGCAGCAGAGTGCTCTAACTTTCAAACACCTAATATATCAGTGAAAATCCTTTCACTTAGTTAAAAGTTATGCTGATCTCTTCCCTTCAGAGAAAGGATTGTCACTCTACTGCAGTCACTGTGTGGTTGACCAGGGATGAATCCTGTTCCCACCTAACTCCCCTTACCAAGGGTGGGTTTGGCTGGTCATTGCAGATGAGTCCCTCTATTTTCTGCATTGTCATCCTCCACTACTGGGGATATCTGACCTCATCCAACCATTTGTTCAGCTTCTCCGTAAACCTCTCTCACCTGTGCCCTGTGAGAGAGGGGATTTCTACCACTGTTTCCAATTGTCAGCTATCTGCCTTAACATCAGAGGCAACCCCTGTCACTGACCTGGATTTCCAAAAGGCAGATATCCTTGAAAAACAGCCTATTTGTTTTTATGTCTTGGATTTCTTCTGCCACAGAAACCCCTCAGTCTGGTAAGGAGTCCCATTGGAAAGTCCTCACCTGGTACTACACAACATGGTACTCCTCATGCATGTGACCCTCACAAGTGCTTTCTCTTGCTGTATGTAAAGGTAACCGATTTGGAGTTTTCATTAATCACTTTTATGCAACCTACCTGAAACTGTATTCTGTTTGCTTAATTGGAGAAGGATTTCAAAAGTCTAGAGATGCAAATCTCCAGTTATCTGCTAGCCAATAGTTGCTGCAGAACTCTAGGTCAGCGAAAGTTAAACTGCCTGGCACTCACTCAGGTTTGTCCTGCTCACTAATTCAAGGTCTTCGTTTGCGTTGTTCATAACTGGTTTTGTGTCCACCCTCTGTTCTCCCTCCAGGTAGCTTCAGCTGTGAGCCTGTGAGGGATCTGTTTATATATTTCTTTTAAATCTTCCTCTTCAAAATGTATCACAGAGCCTATACATTGTCACAGTGCTCTCTGGAAATGCACACTAATGACCTGGGAAACCAAAACAGCCCTCAGAACAGTTAAGGAGAATTTGCAGGAATTCCTTCATGCAAAACTGGGCACCCTAAAAGAAAAATGCTTTCGAGTTCAAACTGATGTTTATTTTGGAGCATGTTCCTCTCTCTGCTTTCAATGGTGACCTAGGAATGAGCTCACCATTGGAAGCAAATCTGTCTTCTGTTTCCACTCCTAAAGGATTACCTACCCTCTGAAGTGCATGGGGTTATTGATGGCCTTACACCAAAGTTATGATTTGGAACTCTGTGGAAAAAATAAATACGCACACACGTGACACTGACAGATTTGAGTTAAAAGGACTTGTTGAAACATTACAATAAAAATAGATTGAATTTGTAATAAACAGAAGGCTTCCTATATTTGCAAGCATTCTGCTTTGTGCTTGAACAGGAAAATATCTAACCTAGCATGACTCTGTAGAACAGCAAAAACATATTGTTTTGTACAGTGCATGTGGGCTGTCCAGCATTTGGCAGCATCTCAGCCTGAGATCCAGTTAACAACCCCACTCTGCCTTTGTGTGGCGTTGTTCAACATGGTTTTCTACAACCAGTGCTGCTGGTGGTTCGTTAGTGCTTCAGCTAATGAGGCTGATGACAAACCAAGCAGAGGCTGCTCTGCCCATCACCTGTGCTGCCCTGCAGAAGATAACATCAAACACTAGATCTCACTAATACTACTTTTGACAGTGTCACTGCCAGAGATGCAGGCATTGTGATTTCGTACCACCTTCTGCTCTTCCAGCCTTGCAAGTGCACACTGCTTTGAATGTGTTTCCCACACAGGGACAGCTAGGTCCAGGATCCACTCTGTAAATGCATTAGGAGCTTTGCCATTTCAGCCTCAGCCTAGTGCTGTGGGGAGGAGTTTGAGAGCCAGTGAATGACAAGTGGCCCACCAGCAGAGAGAGATGAAAACTTCTTTAAGCTGACTTAAAGAGAGATGGCTTTATTTTTCCTGCTGCAGGAATTATCTATTAAACTGTGCATTGACAGAAAGCCAGATACAGTAGTGACAGACCTGGTGTAACACCATGAGCAGAACAAAAGGAATAGGCTCTAGCATCTCTGGTGAAGTGTCATCCTGCTTTGAATTCACTTATTCTGAAATTCCTGGGAAATTACCTGGCAGCGTAAGTTTACTTTGGTTGTACAATTCCTGTCCTCCCTTTCCTACCCTTTTGTCTCCATCCTTCACACGTTTCAGAAGGAAGGATTATAAAAAACCCACCATAAAACCCCAAATCTACAGATGCAGGAGGGACGTCTCTTAAGTCATTCCTTCTCTTTTTTCACTGATGTATTCTCTCAAGAGTGATAATCATCTTTTTTGAAATGCAGGTCTAAGACGGAAGGAATTTTTATCTGGAAGAGTAATATAAATTAGCTTTGACTGCCAGTTTCCACTGATTATTACTTTCCAGGCGGAATTCCTACAAATTCTTGAGGCATGACCTCTGATGAAAAAATAAACCCCTTTAAAACTTGTTTGAGAAATTCCAGATAACTTTCACAAGAGATTTAATTTTAGAGCATTAACACAATCTTGGTTGGAAAGATAAAACTACAATGCAGTTATTTGGTAGGAGTCATTACTGAACAGTGAAGTCATTTGAGCTTATTTTACTGTGCTTATCTTTTTGCTCTCTTTTTTTCGCCCCCAAACTAATTTTATTATGCATTACTCAGTGCACTCTGGATTCACCCTCATAAAAGGATAAAGTATCTCAGCAGATATCCAGGCTTAGGCAGTCAATTTGAGAGTAAACTCACAAGCCTTGGTTATCTACACCAAACAGCCGGTGCACAGGGTATCGTCTACATATTGTCAGCTAGTGTTCATTAGCTTGTAAATCTTGGCTTTGTGAGGCTTAAGCAAAGGTAAAAGCTGCCACAGATAGAAAAGAGCTGTTTTAAATACCAGTGCCAAGCACTTACTAATGTCAAATGCATCTTTGAAACGGATTTCACCTCTTCTAAGCAAATAAATTAAAAATGTTTGCACCAGCAAATCGAGAAAGCCACTATCCTTCACTTCTATTTCATCTGCAGACGCATGAAAAAGGGGAAAACACATGGGGGAAGATTCTAGCTTATATTGCAATCATTTTCATCCTTTTTGAATGTTTAGGGCCAGAGTCCCTGGTTCTTTACTTGCAAAGTGTGCATGCACTGCAATGAGGTGCCCTGACTGCACACACGCAAGCTCGTGCTCAAGGAGCTGTGCCAGTGTTGGTGTGGTCCTGCAGAAGCACCTGCCCATGCACACCCAGGTGCTTGAGCAGAGCCATAGGGTGGATGCCCATCTTTAAGCTGAGCATACCCTGGAGGAGTGGAGCAGCAACAGTGCCCAACAAAGCATTCACATTTAGAGCTCCTGCCAGATCAGCACACCTGCCTCAGGGCTAAGGGATGAGAATTGCAGGGCTGTAAAGCCAACAGGGTCCAAATACATTGGGGCTTCAGGGGAAATTATTTCTGTGTCCTCACATTTGACTTCAACCCCATCAACTGCTTTTGAGCTGGCTGAGACTTTCCAAAGCAGAACAGAGAGATCAGGCACTGGTTTCCACTCACTCTGAGCAGGAATTAGCAGCTGGCCCCCATCCCAGGGAGAAGTCCAGCTGTACTCTCACCTGTACCTAAGGCAGCACATATATTATTTTTTTTTCAGACCAACTTCTGTCTTCTGAAGTGCCTCTCCTCCCACACAAGTATTAACAGCTAGTACTGCTGAGGGATGACAGTGGCTGCCTGCACATAGGCGCCTGCCCAGTATCGGTATACTGGTCTGTCTTATGTCTCTGTGGGAGCAGGCACCAACTGAGGACAGGAAGCTGTGTAGGTCATTAGAAACTTCTTTTTATGTGTGAGGACCAACTTAAAGTAAAGCCTGACCTTTCCTTCCTCATAGCTGCTTACATCACACTACTTCAGAAATTCACTGCCCTGCATGAAAGGAGCACAATCACTTTTTTGGCTAGCAAAATAGCCTTTTGGGAAACCTGTTTCCATTTGGAAGAAGTCCCTGTTTTCCTGCAGAAACATCAAATTTAGTCCTCCCTCATCCATTTGTTTTGTCATTTGCTAATCCCTTCTTTTCCATTAGCCCACACTGCTCATCTCACTGGCAAAAGGGAAGAGCAGAGTATGGAAGGGAGAAGGCAACCCAGAATTTCATAACCAAAGTCTTTTCTCTGTCTCTATTCAATTTTTTATAGTCATCAACATTTCAGATATACTTTTTTGCTTCTGGCTATGCCAGGTCAAAATTATATTATGCCTTGATCTCCTCCTCTTGTCAGTGCTTCCCTCTCAGCAATCACTACATTCTTTCTTTCTCAAACTCCATCCATATAGAACTCCTTCCTCCTTTTCAGCTTGTCCCCAGCAGAAGCATTTCAGCTAGCTGAACTAGTACTAATGGCATTCTGGCTGAATAAGAGAAAAAAACAGATTTGAGCTCAATGGTCACATGAAGCAATAGCTGCATCCAGCAATATTTTGATGTACACATAGGTGTGCGTGATGTTTATGTGTACAATTTTCCCCCCCTTCAAGGGGTGCCCAACTGCCTTAGCCAAATGAGCTGGTTTCTCCACTAACTTAGCTTTATGGACCAGCTTATTTACAATGTGTAGAGTACAAGTCCATGACTGATAGCACAACTAAGCAGGACTCATTCATTTACCTACACTTAAAGATTGTAAGTTTGGGGGGGGAAAGGTTATTTGAAAGCCAAAACTTTCTCTGTTATTTTATGAGTATCTCCATATAGTGCCCATTGGAACAGGTCCATTCCTTGCTTGACCAGACTCATTAACCAGAGTTGGAATAGAGCTCACTCCTCTGAGAAATTTAGGCTTTTGTTTTTAATAAAACATATGGGGCAAATTAGTATGTAAATAAATTAATTACTTTCAAGAAGCCCAGATAACAGTTGCTGAGCAGTGGGTCAGGCCAGATTTAATCTAAAAATCTTTCTGCTGCATGCATGTAAATGATTATGTCATAGCATTTGTCTTTAATTACTAAACTGTTTCCAAAGGCTTGACTCATGGCATGTTTCTCGGTTAACCACAAAAACTTGTATTACAAGATTTGCCATATAGATTCTTTTTTTTCCTACAGCATTGTTAAGCCCTGGCTCCTGAAAAAGGAGTGTAACAATCTCCCAGAGATAGACACTTGATCTTTACAGTAGTGAGAGATTTTATTTTTTTTCCAATAAAGTTTTCCAGGGGAAAAAGGCACTTTTGACTCATAAAAGACACTGCAACATCCTTAATATTGATAGCAAACCACAGAGGTAAAGGTGTTTCAAATACGTGTGTTTAAATAGCTTTATACAAATACAAATCTGAAGGAACACTTTTGTAAATCTATGTAGAATGTTTTCTGTAACAAGCTGTAACTTTTTCTAGATGCTGTGATAGTCAACCCTTGCCAAGAGGAAATATTTCAGAAAAGGCCCCATCTCTCTGTGTTCCTAGCTGTATAACATTTCTTGGTATCCATGAACCCTTTCCTAGGTGTGATTTGAAGCAAATGAAGTGTACCAGCTACTCTGAATTAACAGACTAATCTAGGGGTGTAGAAAGTTATGAAGGAAGAAAGTAGGAGCTTTTTTCCTTTTTTGTTAGAAGGAAAATGTTGACCTGACTGCTCAGTTCTGAGGAGGCCACAGCAAGATTGAGCTAATTGCTTTATAATTCACAGGGAAAGTCAGAGGAGAGAGACTGAAGAAGCAGAACCAACTCACATGGAGAAACTGGAAGTTTAAAATAACTTTTATCTGCACCTCCATAAATTGAGGCTGATATTGGGAAAATATGGGTAGCAAGTAATACAAGCTGATGGTACTGAGAGCAAAGAAGAAAAAGCTCCTACTGTCTTTCAAAGGGAAATACTGCAGTTGGAGACTATCAAGGAAGAAGCACATTCCTTCTGAAAATTTATGCAGTGCTACAAGATGCCTCCACAGGAGCTGCTCTACTCTGCACTTTAGACTTTATTAAAGCTGTTGGTAAAAGTGTACCACCTGCTAAATACCCTTAAGAGCATTTCCATTTCTTCAGCTCCGCTGGCCTTATCCTCTACAGTCATAGAGCAGGAGAGCCCATACAGCACAACCAGCATATTACAGCCAGCCAACTTGCCAGAACACACAAGAGGAGTTCTACACTGAACCCCCTAGGCTCAAATCACTGAGCAGAAACATTGAGGAAAAAAAAACCACATGAAACAGCCACCAAAAAAAGTTATATTGGAGAAAAGAGCTGCTCACCTATTGATATGACCAGGTAAAAGTTGCCTATTCTCTCCACAGCACCCCCACAACTCACTCACTCAGAATTCATTAACAAACAGGAACAAAAGGGAGTCATCTGCCCTTTATAAGGAGCAGTGATTGCCACTGATTAGGATAACCTTGTTCAGCTGTTGTCTCTGGAGGCATCAGGAGGGAAGTGGTGAGGGCTTCAGGTTATAAAAGGGTAGAGAATGACCTAAGAAAGCCCTTTTGTTGTAGGTTTAGGACAGCTGAGGGGAGTTGGTTTTTCAGAAGATAGTGTTAAAAGGAACAGAAGTTTCTATCTGTAGTAGTAAGCTAGTTCTGGAAGTTGTGTGGGGTAGCCTTTTTCTAAATCTGTATACTAAGGCTGGAGATGCTAGTTTATGTACTCTATACTAGCCTGTATTGCTGAAGTGAACAAAAAAAATGATCTCTACAAGAAGCAGCAAAAACTTAGACAGAAGCAAAGAAATCCAAGTCAGGTAAGGGACAATACAGATCTAGGTGTCTGTCTGCTGTTGGGGTAGCCCTGGTAGGTCTAGTAGTTATGGCAATTCTGTTAACTTCTTAATTTTCCTATTTTCAGGGTAACTTGGACTTTTTTTTTTTCCTCAACTTGGGGAAAATTCTCTATCTGTGGCTACTACGTGATTTTCTTACCTGGCCGGGTGTTTCTAATGAAACTTATTTTCTTTCTCTAAGCTACTTATTCCATCTCTTCTGCTAGCAGTCAGTCATTTCTGTCTGTAGTTCTCACTGTATCAGTTAATTTACTTCTGCTTGTGGTTTTACCATGTTTCCCTATTGCAAGTCTCTATATTTTTTACCAAAGTTCTGTATTTTGAGATGTTGCTATTTTTTTCTTGTATTCTTATGTCTCTAGTATCTGCTCTTATGCATTTGTTAACTGTTGTTAATAGAGGTAGCTTTGGTTGTCAGCAGTGATATCTCACATTCTGCTTCAATCTCTGTTATGCTTTTTTAAAACACATCCTAAAATGTAAATGCAGAGTTTGGTTTTGGGAAGATACAGTCATCTCCTTTTCATTTTGTACCTCTTGTTTTAAAAGTGATTTTTATAGAATATGAATTAATAATATACTTTGAATGTTAAGATTCTTGAGCTGAGTGTCAACTGTGGGTTGTAAGGTCCTGGGGCTAGATTTCAAGTTGTTGTGACTTCTCTGTAAATCATTTAGGCTAACAAGCCCTGCAACAGGAGAGGATTGGCATACCACTGTCCTGACTCTTCATCCCTTACTTGCCTTTCTGTCTTGCAGACATAGGCAACGGAGATACTGCTCAGGTTTGAAAGTATGTACTTCTGAATTCTTACAGATGGAGGAAATTTACTGTTTGGAGAAAATCTTAGACTGTAATGCTTTTTTTACCTTACCAGAGGCTCATAAGGGTTCAGGTGCTCTAGCTAGAAAAGAGTCAATTCCCTTTTGTAGGATAAGGCTTTCCCCTAAAGCGTTCCCTAACTTCTGTTGCAGTAGGATGCTTTGCCACAGCATGTCTTAATCCTCTCTTTAGTATGATCCATGTAACAAAGCAAAGCAGACTAATTAATAACTTCTACAGAGGGGGACATTAACTGACTATTTTGTTTAAAAAGTGTTACAGAAATATATCTATGATGCTTCCCTACCCTGAACAGACTAAACAATGAAAAGGAAGGTCCTGTGAAGAAAGTTTAATTATTTCACTCATTTCATGCTCTCTAAACTCTTTCTATTCCAATGACTGTTTCAGTGAAACCAGCTAGCACAGAGTTAATTTCATGTTTCTAAGACACTTTCTGGAGTCTTGTACCAGTGTAATCTGCAGAGTAAGGATGACACTTCATAAACAATATTTATGCATTCATTACAATAAAGAGTTTCTACCTCTGGGCAGGGATACAACTAAGATAATGGTCTAATATCTGGGAAGAGACACTGGCTGCACTGGGGATGACCTCCTGGGAAAGGAGGGTGCCTTGGGCAGCCCTTCTCTAGCAGTGGAATATTGCTGTAGTTTGGAATTGAGGAGCTGGTTACAAGAGGGTTTTGGCTGGTATCAAATGCTGCCTTGGTCTTAATTAAACGCTTTAACTAAGGTGTTCCTTAGTGTCCATTCACTGCCAAGTGATTGCACAACAGAAGGGAAATATTCTGGCCTTAATCTGTGAGGTACAAAATCTTTAGGTTGCTGAGCATCTACCGTAATTTGTGGGCTGCATTTTCTCAGTCATTGTATATGTGAACTGAGCAAACCTGGCTGGGACTCAAGTGAAATTTGGCATGGGGTGGTGGTCTACTGGCCTCTAGGACTTTCATGAGAATGTGATTACACATTTTATGTGGCTATGTACTGGTGAATGGAATGTTTAAATAAATAGTGAATTGAGTCACTTAGCCCTGAATCAACAAATACAATGTCCCAAAAGGGATTCCCCACAATTTATAGCTGTATCTTGCTGAAGAGTCATATTCAATTGATTTCAAGAGGCCTGAAGACTGGTGAGATGGCAGGCAAACTCCTCTCCTAGCAAATTCATAAAGCAAAGCCTATTGCTCCCTCTGCATGAAACCTTTAGGAGAGCTTTGATCCCAGGGCAGCTCCACCTGGACATATATAGATAGATAGATGTACTTGTAACAAGAGCCTGTTCTTGTGGCTGTGGTGTTCATAAATTCCCTTGCCTCTCTCCCTCTTTACTTTTTTCCAGGAAAAGAATTCATTTTTGATAATCAAAAATATCTTTGCTTCTGTGCATCAGGTTGGTTCATAGGGATGGGTTAGTCTCAGGTGGGAAAAAAAGTTCTATTGAAATATTTGGCCTACTTAAAAAAAAAAAAGCAGGATTGAGGGGAGCCTAGAAAGCAAGTTTAGCAAAGAACTATGTATCAAAATAAATTTCTGCTATAATGTAACAATTTGAAATATTGTTTGGTCTTTTTTTCTTCATATCATAATGGATTAGTCTGTACATCATGGGCAAGGTCTCTTCTAGCAGTTTCTTCAGCTGCCCACCTATTTGTGAAACAAAAGGACAAGCTGTTTCTGACTGAGGAATATGAACCTTATCCCACTGGAAATTTTTCAAAGGTCATCTGCTTTTCTTTGGGTCTTAAAAAAAAAGTTCTGAAAGGTACTTTCCTTTCTGTGATTTAAGTTTGTGACCATTTATCATCATGCTAAGTCAGTTTGTCTTTTAAAAGAAGCTTTCCAGAAAAAAAGATGACTTATGAATTAGGACACAAAGAACTCATCCTACTGCCAAAGTTAGCCACAAAGTGCTTCAAATGCCATGCCCTCCATGGTGTGTGTCTGCCCAGCTGCCAGTCAGTGTGCGGATATAATTGGAACCTGTCAGGAAAATAGGATTTCTGGAAAAATTGAGAATTTGCATAAGAACAAACAAATCCAAATATTTAAATCTGGTGGACAGGAACTGAAACCCTTCCGTTTGAACATCAGCTCCCATGAAACACTGTTTCTCACTCCCAATGAGAAAAAGATGGGAGCAGGGTGTTGAGTGCTGAGCTTTCCAATGAAAACAGATTTTACATTGCAAAGCAAATAGTTCTGTTGATTTTAAACAAAAGCTGATTACATGTTCATGAGGTGGTAGCCTAGCTGGATCTTTCAAGGCTTCAGTAGCTGCCTCATGGCTGGAATAGGGATTAAAAGGCTTTGGCCTGTAGTATTGTATCCCAAAGCAGTAATTACAGTGCACCACCTCGAGTGTCTGAGGTGAATCTCTTACACTGTAGTTCAAGCAGAAAGAAGAGCAGATACACAGGCAAAATCCATGGTTTGGTCACTTAAGACCTTTTTTCTTCTGGGTATTGCAAACCTTTCACAGCTCCCCAGGAAAATGCATGCTGGATCTGTGGCAAACCTTACCACCAGCACCATGGCAGGATCTGTGTGTTTAAGAAACACCTGTCCTCATGGGTGTTACCTTTTCACAAGGTACCTTACTGTGTTATTGTCACTGCTCTTTCCCTTTCTCTGTTAAACCTCGTATTCTTGTTTGTTTTACTTGTGTAACCTTCTATCTTGCTCTTCAATTTTTCCTTCTTAAACTTGTGAAACAATCCCCTAATTTAAATTGAACTTGTTACCCCTTTCTGGTCAAAAGGATTTATTAAGGATTACTCTAGATTATGTCAGCTTTAACAAAAATGGCTTTTGATTTTGTATCAGTTCAGATGCTGACTAGTGCTTGTGGGTTTTTTCCGTTTTTCCCTTTATTGGATCTGACATAAATATCCACACTGTGATCCTTGCCAGTGTTTGTTTTCCCTTTTGTACAAAGTGAAGAATACAATAATTTTTGCCAGTGGATTTTGTGATCAGCAAAGTATTTGCACAGCCTAGTTTATTTTTCTAAACAAAAGAGGTGGGGCTTGAATGATTCAGGGAACCCATTACACCCTCCTAGCTCTCCTGCAGGCTCCCATGCAGTCAGCTAAATGGCCTCAGTTTTACCCAGAGGACCCATCACTGAAAGGGGCAGGTTGCATAGGTACAAGGAGCATGCTTTTCCTTGAATATTTATTTCAGACAGGACTCAGGGTTTCCCACCAGTGCTGAACTTAAAAAAAAAAAAAATCAACAAGCCTATGAGTTCCCTCCTAGTATACAGACATAAAATATGTCCTTTGGCAGAGACAATGCTCTTTTTTCCCATAGAAAAGGAGGAAAAGATTTTTTTTTTATTGCACTGCTGGGGCATGTGCTGCTCTCCAGGGAAGTGCTCGGGAGCGAGATTGGTCTGATGCAACGTTTAATGCTGCATTAATGAATGACAATCAGCAAATGCTGCGATGGAGTGAAATATTGCAATTCAGCCAGAGTGCAAGTGAGGGGTCATAATGTGCCTCTGGGATGAGGAGCTGGGGTGGCTGGGCAGGAATAGCATGAGCTGTGCATCCTGTAATGCAAGCCCGAGCATCACACAGGCGGGTGGCTGCTGGAGGCAGTGTGAAGCCCACTGCTGGCTATACCACCTTTAAAGAGACATCTGGGTCTGTGCCTGCTGGTGGAAGGTGTGAGAAGCCATGGGGCTGGGGTGGATGCTGTCCCCCTTCGGCCTTTCCCTGCTCTGTGTGAGCTGTGCAGATTGCAGAAGCTGACCCAGCAGTTCGGCTGGTGTTTGCAGGACTTTGAGTGGGTCAAGGCAGCAGTGGAGGGAAAGGAAACTGTGCCTGCGTGTCTCACCTCTCCAGAAAAGTGTTAATCCTACATGAAGGCAAGATTACTCTCCTTACTATTCATCTGTGCTGTGTTTGGCTTTGAGGGCACCTGCAGCTTGCAGAGTAGACAAAAGGCGTAACTCCTCTGGTAAGGAAAGGGAAAGGCTTCTGGTTCCCCTCCTGAAACATCATGTAGCTGGCCAGATTTGGGGCATGGGTGAGATGCAGGTTAACCTTTCTGAGGAGGAAGGAAATATTGAGAAACAAATTGGCAACTAGCCTTAAGATGGCCCAATTTTTCTGCCCCTTTTCCAGGACATGTGGTAAAACCACAGTCTTGGCTCTGCTCATCTTACCTAGAGCCGAGTCCAAAGGCAGCATTCTATTTTGATGATATTTGTTCAGGTTTTTGCAGTTGGATGTTGTGCAGACAAGTGATGGAGATCTGTCTTGCAGAGCAAATTCCATGCAGTTATCACAGTCATCCTCATCTAACCAATAAATAGCTGCAACTTCTAAAACATTATCCTTTTGCATCTTGGAGAGTTGCATTTTAAAATGTGTATTCCTATTAATTGCAATAACCTATGGCAGTACTTGCCAGGCACCTACATTTGGTACTAGAAGGATTTTCTGTCCCAGCCTTTGAATGCCAGATCATGGTATGGGATAACCCAGCAGGAACTACAGTGCTTCATCACCAGACTGTGGTGCAGGCCTGTTTGTTTGGATGTCCTCCAACATGAGGTCAAAACATACCCCAATAGCAATTGGTCCCCTTTGGGGATTATTCCAAGGAAGGGTTCCCTTCATTCTATTATATAATAACAGTCATCAGTACATTGCAGAAAAATAACTTTTTATTAAAAAAAGCCAAGGCACTCTTTTTTCCTTTAATTTTTAGAAAACAAAAACCCTAGATGAATCTTTTTTTTTTGTGAAGAGCACAATTTTTTTAAAGATTAACTCTCTGAAACAAAAATAACTGTTTCTGTCTTGTCTCTTTAGTACTTAGCATCATGATTTCTCAGCTCTAGCACAATACAGTTAATGATCTGATATGAAGAACTGTCTTCCTGACATATACTCAACAGAAAATACAATGAAAATAAACCCTTACTTCTCTAAACTTCAGCCTCTGAAGTCTGGGGGGAAAATGTTCTTTACAGATGATCTTAGAGGTCTTTTTCCCAGCCTGTATAAAGAAAAAATGCAGTATGCTGTTACTGTTTATTGTAGTTGAGACTTTTTTTATACCATCTCAAGCCTATTCCTTGGGCTGGATTATTCCTGCAGGCCAAATTTCTGGACTCTTCAGCACATTTTGTAGATCTTGTTTCTTTAGAAAACCAGCCCCTTCTGCAGCTAACATAACCAGCCACCCATCCTACTGAGCCAATGCTCACGTGGGGATCTGGTGCCACTTCTTCTCTGGTTTTACAGTCACTGCAACCCTTTTTGTGTTTGATATCTTCACCTGTTGTCTTGCAAACTTATCCTCAAGCAGGAGATGGAGCGAGGTATCGCTGTGACTGCTGCAGAGCCGTTCATGGGAAATAAGCAGTTACACGTGTTTTCCTTCTGGCTTTCTCAATTTGTTTCAAACAGAGGTACTTAAAGTATATCCAGTTCGATGAGTCAACAGGCTGCCGTGAGCAGCGCTGTCAGTGTGCACGGACAGCAGACTGGGGCTGAACGCTGCCTGTGGGCAGAAGTGTGTCAGAGAGGGGTTACTCCTGAGCACAATCAATGGCCACTGAAGTCACACACTGAGAATTTTGTTTATAAAATGAATTCCGTAGGTACAAGTCATCAGGAGAAGAAAAAAGCCCCACGGACAATATTATATAATCCAGATAAATTTACTAATAGGGGATTTTCCAGTGGAAGAAACCTTACATCATGCTTAAGTAAAAATAAACCTGGCACTTGCATTTGTTCTGAACACAAGAAGAGTCTTGATGAACTACTAGTTACATTTTTTTGGCTAATTATTAGTCATGCTGAGCATTGTGATGTTGGTTGCAAATCTGTTCCATAACTGCATCCTAACCTCAATATTAAGGTAGCATAGGCTTTCAAAAAAAGCTGTTTCCAGAGAACAGTGCATTTTCCTTTCCTAATTATTGCTGATGTTTTAGCCATTATTGAGCCTCTTACAACCTTCTTCAGAGAAGAAAGCAAACAAGTTACTTGTGCAGTAGGTTTTTACAGCACTCCCCCATATGAAATACATTTAAAAAGCTTTTCTGTACTTGGAAAAAATTACTTTCACTGTATTTTGCATCTGAAGATCACTAGTGAAAAAAATGTGGTTTAGTGTTAATGTCCTGCTTTACTTTAATAGTGCAGAAAGCAAAACATAGGCACTGTGTTTAGGAAAAATTAAAAAAGATACAGATGTGGAAAAGGATCCAAGGTGTGACTAAAAAGGCATACTGTGGCATTAAGAACAAAGCCAACACATAAGATGCAAAAACTGGTGTGTCTAGAAACAAAACCTTTATTTTCAGAAAAAAATAATCTATATCACAAGTCTGTGTTACAGCTGCTAAAAATGGAATATTCAAGCAGACCAGGTGATTCTAGTGTTTCACAACATGCCACTATTTATCCATGAGATGTGTGATGAGGTGTTCACAACTTTCTATTGCTGAACAGTAGGATTATCCAGAGAGGAAAGTGTGTGTGGGTTTGGCAAAGCTCACTGGCTACTTTTTTTGCAAAACCTTACAGTTAAATTCATCTGAACTCTATCTGTCTGAGCAAACCCAAGTTTGTGGCAGAGAGGGGCCATTTTGGATGGGAATGGAACTCTTCTGAACTTCTGCTCCACAGAGAGTCAAAACCAAGCTGGGTTCACTTGGGTGTCAGTTACAGCTCCTATGTGCTGATCTTACACCCAAGATAAGCTACAACACCTTTAGACCAACTGGCTGTGAGTCCCAAAGGGCAAGATAAGAATGAGAGAAGCGCAGATGTTCCTTCTTCACACGTCTTTTGCTGGGGGTGGACAGTGGATCATATAGAAATTGGCCGGTGCTCATTGCAGCTGTCTAAGTTTGGCCATTCCCTTTCGCTCCACCCCCACCTTCTCCTCTTTCCAAGTAGCAAATGGAGCATCTCAGGGAAACAGCTGACCTGCAGAGTCCACATCAGGTACAGGGGCTTCCTACTGGGGCTGGTCATTCCTCTACCTCCTTCACCTTTGCCAAAGGCATCTGCCAAAGGAAATAATTCCTGTCACATGTGAATTCCTCTTCCTATGCTGACTCTTGGCATTGCTAGCCTCTTAACCACTTTTTTTTCAGCTCGGAGAGAATCAGCCCAGCTTTGGTAATTCTCAGACTTGTTCCAGGATTCTTGAAAAAATGAGCTGCTGTTGGAACTACTATTTGCAGGCAAATTGAGGTAGCAAAGCCTGTCCACTGAACTCACCCTAGATACTAGATTAGCTTAGAAATGGAAATAGCAAATTCAGTCATGTCATGATCCTGTCAGGTCCCAGATGGCAGCAAGAAGGACTGAATGCAGCTTTGGGGCTCTTCAGGAGCGCACCATCTTGGCACCCCAAAGCAGAAACTGGGAGAAGCCACATTGGCTGGCAGACATCTCCAGAGGAGGACCCCTTCCACACACCGAGAGTGAGCCAACCGAACAGTTTTAAGAGAATAAGACTTTTCTGTAAGGAGCTAAATGTAGATGCAGCTGCCAGAAAGCCACCCATGCCCTTCAGTAGTTCCCTAGGCCAAGTGAGTTGGAGCTGATGCTCTCTTCTCGGCTACACTGTGCTAGCAAACTCCACTGCCAGGTGAACTGGTCCACTGGAAGTAAAAAGCTGGAGGTCTCTATATAGCTTACCTGGTTTAGGTTGCTGGTAAGAGGGGTCTTGGCACAGCTTGACTTCCTCTCAGTGTAAATTTTGAGTGTGGTTTCTTTCATCTTCTGTCAAAAGTGATTGTGTTGGTATAGGTGGAGGTAGTGTGGGTGCACTGATGTAAAGACTGAACACTCTGGTCTAGCTTCTGTCAGCTAGTGTTGGGCATAAGAAGACAAAGTTTTGATTTTTTTTTTTAAATTACCCTGTGTTCTTTGAGCTGCCCCTTAGAAAAAAACACATTAACATGTAAGCTCTTCAAATATCAAGTGGAAACACTGACACAATAAGTACTGGGCCATTCACTACAGGTTTTTTCCAGAGCAGAACTGGCCCTTAATATCACCTTGCTTTGGCAGATTTTCAAAGCAAGCAGAAGGGAGATCTAAGGGCCTCCACTGAGACTCCTCTAACACCAAGTGGTGGACAGGTTCATTCCAAGCTGAAGGACATCCCACCATGGGGCATAATGCAAGAGTCAAATTGGAAAAAACCAGCCACTTAAAACTAAGTGGCTTGATGGGGACATTTGGGTTTGTAACAGTGAACTGTATAATTTAAAAAATAACCTTGCACTTTGGAGCCTAGCACTGACAACCAATGTATAATATCCCACCAGTAGAATATGAAAGGAAAAATTCTGTCTTGGATGGAATGTGTGGGAAGTATATGCCTCCAAATTTGCCTCTGAATCTTGAATATTCATTCCCCCTGACCTGTCTACATCTTGCATGTTCCAGAATGTGGAATTTGATTCCACATCAATCTAACTTTGAATAAAAAAAGTTTTGATAGTTTTGTAAAGTAAGAATATTAACTTAGTTTGGATTTTCTTCATAAAAGTATACAAACATTTTTTTTCATGCTGACCTTTGGCTCTGGGCAATGATTCCAATAACCTTTCTGACAACGTACTGATGTAAAAGGGGAAAAATTGGGGGAGGAGTGTAATACTACTGTCCTAGCAATGGGATCCAGCTGTCTTTTTCAAATACATTCAGCCACAGGGGGGAAAAAAGACAAAAAACAACTTAAACATAAGACATGATTTCCAAAGGTTTTGTGCACCAACAGCTTTTAATGCATTTGAACTAAGTGTTCTGCATGTTTGGAAATCAGTCCCAGGAGTGGAATTATTCTGTGCCAATAATATTACAGGACAGATATTCCCGATTCCCTGGTTCATCCCATTACATTTTTCATGTTATGTTAAAGTTCTTTTAGGTTGGAATATAAAGGTTATTTCTTTGTACCCTTCTTTCAGAAGCCTTTCTTCCCTATTACCCCCCTTCTTTCTTCCTTTTGTATTTTCCCCATGTGTGTTTCAGCCACTGGTCTGATACTTGTGGGGAAACTAAAATCCTGAAGTTATGGGGTCCTGGATTTCACAATACATAAATGAAATTATTTTGGCTTCAGTTCATTTTTTTGATACCTGGTGTGGTTGTCCTTGTTGTATTAGCTTAGCTGAGAGCACCGATCTCATTTTATAAATCTTACACATTAGGACAGCTATCACTGGGAAATGATTGAGGTTCTCTGGAGCTGAGCTGCTCATCTAGACATGAGAATGTTCCTTATCTGTCATCACTTACCAGAACTCTTCTCTGAAGTGTCTAGCAGCAGCATCATTTCTGTCTTGGCATCAGGTGGCAGGCACTGTCTAAGAGCTTAATCTGGGCAGAGAAAATAAGACACCAAATGAGGTGTGCTTCTGCTGACTCAGATCATAGCAGCGGGCAGCCTGGGATTTTCTAACCCTGCTGTGCGTCCTACAGCTCTGTTAGAGGTGTGTTTGTAAGAAGGAGCTAAGAACATGACCGAAGTTGTATGGTATCAGAGGGACTCCGGGTTGGCAAAAGGGAGAAGCACGCTCAAATACATTGTCTTTCTCAGTACAGCTGCAAGACTGCCACCCTAAGGCCAGAGGGATAAGCAGTAGCATAATTTACCTTCCTCTAAAGCCTCATATCTTATCAAGTATTTCTTGATCTTAGCAGGGTTGTGGGTCTGTCCAGCTTCTGCATTCATTCCTCCAGCAGCCCGCCTTGCTTTTGCATTTTAGCAGAATGGTGCTTTGTTTCCTAAAACAAGTTAAAAGGCAGGGCACAAACCTGTAGCTCAGCTGCTCTGTCTCACTGTGCAGGTTTGTCTGCACCCCAGGGAAGCTGTGGTGAGGGGAAAAGTACCCACAGGTGAGCAGCAATGGGGGGAAAAGGTGGCAGTGGCATTTGGGGGGGGATCCAAAGGGTGCAGAGACATAACACTCTCCATCTGAATATATGCTTTAAGGCTTTATTGACTGCCCAAAATTTGGGTTCAGCAATATTGCCAACCCCAAGCTGTAAAAAAAATACTTGGGCAAATCTTGGAAAGCCAATAAGATTGAGTTTAAGTCAAGTGGGAAAGATAATAAGTGGTCTTTTTCTTTTTTTTTTTTTGCCTTCTGATATTGCCTCAGGCACAGCTAATTTCACAGGCTTTACTCTTCACATGTGTCAGTTTCCTAGGACCTTTAAGAAAAAAAAGAAACACAAAAATATTGAGCAACAGAAAAATCCCAAGTTGCATTCTCAAAGGACATGAGTCATGTTGACCCTGGTGACTTTAAAAAAGACAAAGGCTAGAAGGCTCAGCTCTTCCCTCTCCCACATACTCAGGTCTTGGCTGAAAATGAAGGATTTGCTGTGTAACAAGTTTCAGCAGTGCCACTGAGACCTGCAGGAGAGGAGGACCCAGCTTGGCATCTGCCATCATTCATTGCCTCAGTGCAGCTGAGGGACAGATGCAGTGTGCGCTGGGACACACAGCTTGAGCAAAGCAGGGACCTGCCCCTCTGCAAAGAGCCAGGGCCAGGGAAGACCTGGGTGATGGTGGGAAGCAATGGACATGTCATCTCTTTGGTTGGTTGGATTGCTGGAAAGGCTTGTTGTCAAATTTCTGTTGAAGGAGAAAAGGTTGCTTCCCGAGCTCTGATTGTAGGTTTCATTTGACTCAAGAGAAAGGATGTTCTCCTGCAAACTTTGGCCCTAAACGTTATTTGCTTCACATGATGGTATCTACCCTTTTATTGGTTTGTTTCAAGTAGGCATGAAGGGACCATGCTTTTTGTCAGACCCCCTCTTAGTCCTTTCTGTGCAGGTTTCACTAAAACTAAAATCTGAATTTTTAGTATTGTATAAAGCTTTTCTTAACTCCTGTTCAGTACCCTGCTTCCTAAAATGGTCCACAGAGAATGAAGGTAAAATTATTATTTTGGGAGTGAGACTCTTTCAAGTTTGGTTTCCTGGTGTTTTGTAAGAGCGTACTCTCACATGTTCAATCTTCATTTAGCATAAATTTCCCCTGCAGGGGTCTCGGATGACTGAGGTCTTTATTTTACTTCTCAGACCAGTGATACAATTTTCTTTCTCATTTTGGTTTTGCTCATGTCACCGAAACACTGAGCAGCTGGAATCTAACTGCAATTTAACCTAATGCTTATCTGTGCTGCTGTTCACACTGTACGAGGTATTTTTGAAAGGTCAAAGCAGCTGGATTCCATTACAGAAATGCAGTGAACTCAAAATAAACTTTGTAAATATATTTTTGGAGGAATTCAGGCAGCTGCCTTTGACACCCCTGGGCCTTGTTGTTTCAGAGAGCTTTAGCATCAGCTGAGGTCAGAAATTACTAAATTGCTCCCCTTCCTCCGCAAAAAGAGAAATTTCCTTTGGAACATTAAGAAATAGTAAAAAGCAGAGGTATCCTTGCCTTTGTATTTTTAATAATAAGTTTTATTGCAATAAGTACTAAATCAAGGAAACTTTTTTCCATATGTGTTCAGGAACCATTTCCACTTTTTTCTACACATGACATTTGTTTTACAACGCTGCAGTTTACAAATCGAATAGTTTCTCACAGATAGTGTTTTTATTCCATTTGTCCTTTTAAAAATAGTCCAAATGTCTGGTTTTGTCAGAAGTCCAGTTGGCAGATATGTTTTCCAGCTGGGCAACTACCTGTTACACATACTCATTATTATTCATATTATAGTGTTTGTTGTAACTGTGGAGGATAATTTAATGTGGCTTACACAGTCAATATTCAGTGATCTACAGTAGATATTGTCCTGAAATCATTGAAACAGAACTCCCCTTAAGCTATGAGGACATTTAGATCTAGAACTGAGGCTCCTCATTTGAACTTTCCTTTAGGCTAAAACCAATTACAACCTTGAAACTGATTTCTGGAAGTTGCTGATGGCTTTAGACCCTTTCCTCCAGGAGGAGTATGCTCAGTTTGGAATATCTTTTTGTTTAGAAGGGATGGCTGGTGTTTTTCTCCCATAGTAGTTTACCTACCTCTAATTTTATTGACTGAAATTATTTTTTACCTACCTTGTTGGCAGAGGAGGGACAGGCTCTCTTTCTTATTGTGAATGTTTTAAATCATGGTGTTATTTTGATGGAGTTTTCAATTGCTGTGAAAAATTCTAAATCCCCAAACCTTTCTTTTCCCCTCTTGCTGTAATTGTAAATGGCCACACAAAGAGTACTCACTCTTGGACAGAAATGTTGTATGCCATGCTATAAATCACCAACTGAAGGAGTATGTCAGAGAAGATGAGCACGCTCTAAACTGTAACCATCCTAGTGGGTGGTACCATTATACTGGGCTAATTTATTGTAAATCTTCCACTGACATGAGCGTATTTCTGTTGTATGACATAGAGCAGTTTGTGAAGGATGCCAGAACTCTTCCATTAAGTCACTTCCATAGTATTTGTATCATGACCTTATCCTATATGAAAAACATGATTGTGCAATTTGCAAGGCATAAAAACCTTAAGACCCCTAGATTTGTAGCTGTTACTAATTCTTTTACTTTGTTATTTATTGTTGTAGAATGAAAGAACATTGATGAATGGGCACTTAGAGAAGTTTTTGTTATTGAGATAGTAAAAGCAGCACCAAGTGCTGTGAAAGGCCAAAAGCAAGCTCTTCCCTCCCTTGTATTATAGGCCCTATTTCCACAGGCTTTTGTGCAGCTAAATACTTGGCTGGAATGAGATCCTATGCAGGAGCAAATTGGGTGTATGCAGATGGCTTTTTCCCTTGATTTGCAATCAGGGAGGCAAGCAGATACATCCAGCTGTTCTCATTTCCCCCAGGAAATAGTCATCCAAATTGAGAATAGTGCCTTTCTAGATATTGTGGGCAAAAATAAACCCTGCAGAAGGAGTAAGGAGTGGACAGAGCCCATCCTTGATCAGCTCCCATGGTCAGCAGCAGGGTGGTTCAAGGATCTTTGCTTGGTGAGTTTTACACCCAGTCTGCAGCATACCTTGGCTTTAAAGGAAAACATTCTGAAGAATTCACAAGGGCAGTAAGAATGAGGCTTGCATCACTTTAAACATTTTACTTCCAGTTCAATGTGTTACCCCCTCCATTAGGTCAATCTACTGTGAATGGTGTTCTCAACTAAGAAAAATGTAAAAGGCACATTTTTGATGGAGTTCTTGGCAAATTGTGTGATTACATTCCCTGATAATCAACAGATGTCTGCAACCCACATGGCAAACAGATCCATAGAGGCAGTAGCTCACTATAGCACTTGATGTGAAGTGATATATAGCATTTAATTGAAATAATCTATTATGTATGCAACACTCCCACAGCTTAACACTGTGCTAGAAATGTTTTTCAGGATAGCCAATGACTGACTAACTTAATTTACATTTTATTTATAATCTTATCTAAATGTTTCCCACCTCAGTACTGGGGACCTTTGGACTTTGAGGAACCGTAAAATGAACTAGACATCACTTCTGTTTAAAGATAAATTTGAAAATTAAGCCCCTGTTCATTGTAAATGTACATTCCAGGCCATGAATGTAATTGGGAAGTAGAAAGGAAAAATAATCACAAGCGCTTAAGTGTTTTCTGAAATTTTAATTGAAAACTGCATTTGCAAGCATTTCTGTTTCTTTTTAATAAGCATTGCCTTAAGTGAAATTTCTACATGGTACCCATGGAAAATTTCAGCTGCAAACATGATTGTCAGAGCTCCCCTAGACATATGTTCTAGCTGCTGTTGTACCTCACACACAGCCATGAGATAGCTGGCTGCTGGCAACTGCTGGATTTCTTATTCATGCCCAGTTAAAACTCAAACAATAATTCTGTCACACAACCGAGTGCTAAAATTTGTCTCANGATTAATAAAAACATTTTTTTCAAAAAAACTATTTTTTCACTGAATTTTTACAGTATTTATACATATATCTTTCTGTTGATGTTTGAAATTGAATGATAGCCTCATGTAAAGAGTTTTCAGCATCTATCATCAGAAATAAATCTTAGTATTATGCATTAAGGGATTTGAGGCTTTATACTAATAATTGCCTTCTCATCATATCTGCTGCAACTAATGAGCAAAATTGTGGCAAAAGACACAGGAGCATTTAACCATGCTGTTTAGTTAGTTTTTACTCTGTTCGGTTAAATAAGATCAAGGATAGAAACTGACCTAATATTTATGAATTAATATTTGAAGATATTTTTGTTCTTCTCATTCTGAGAATGTAATATGGTGTGCCTAGCTAGAAAGACAGTCTTAGGATGGGTAGAGCCAGTCTGCATGAGTATGAATTACGATAATTATTTCTTCAACATTTTACCTATCTAGTATCATGGCACTTTATTACTATTATTATTATTGCTATTATTCAGGAGATATTCCTTTCAGTATGAGACTAGGTAGCCTTAGCTATGTAGTACCCCTTGAATTTTCATCAGTTTTCATGTGGGGACTGCCCAAATGTTGTGGAAAGGATTCAAAAATATTCCATTGACTTTAGATAACATCCAGGCTTTTGGGATGCTTAATTTTTCATGTATTAAGTTTAGAGGCAAAATGTAAATTGTCTGAGCATACCTTTTTGTTTATTCCAGTTGAAATGCATTTATACAAAAGTTCCAGTGTATTTGCATCTAGAAATTTCATGGCCATATGTTATCAGAAGTCTCTAACACATTGGTTCATCAAGTAAAACTTGTAGGTACTGACNCTTTTTAATAAGCATTGCCTTAAGTGAAATTTCTACATGGTACCCATGGAAAATTTCAGCTGCAAACATGATTGTCAGAGCTCCCCTAGACATATGTTCTAGCTGCTGTTGTACCTCACACACAGCCATGAGATAGCTGGCTGCTGGCAACTGCTGGATTTCTTATTCATGCCCAGTTAAAACTCAAACAATAATTCTGTCACACAACCGAGTGCTAAAATTTGTCTCACTCCCCTAATGGCAAGCAATATCTTCAGTTCTGATGTGAGGTACATTGCTAAGATAGGATTAATAAAAATATTTTTTTCAAAAAAACTATTTTTTCACTGAATTTTTACAGTATTTATACATATATCTTTCTGTTGATGTTTGAAATTGAATGATAGCCTCATGTAAAGAGTTTTCAGCATCTATCATCAGAAATAAATCTTAGTATTATGCATTAAGGGATTTGAGGCTTTATACTAATAATTGCCTTCTCATCATATCTGCTGCAACTAATGAGCAAAATTGTGGCAAAAGACACAGGAGCATTTAACCATGCTGTTTAGTTAGTTTTTACTCTGTTCGGTTAAATAAGATCAAGGATAGAAACTGACCTAATATTTATGAATTAATATTTGAAGATATTTTTGTTCTTCTCATTCTGAGAATGTAATATGGTGTGCCTAGCTAGAAAGACAGTCTTAGGATGGGTAGAGCCAGTCTGCATGAGTATGAATTACGATAATTATTTCTTCAACATTTTACCTATCTAGTATCATGGCACTTTATTACTATTATTATTATTGCTATTATTCAGGAGATATTCCTTTCAGTATGAGACTAGGTAGCCTTAGCTATGTAGTACCCCTTGAATTTTCATCAGTTTTCATGTGGGGACTGCCCAAATGTTGTGGAAAGGATTCAAAAATATTCCATTGACTTTAGATAACATCCAGGCTTTTGGGATGCTTAATTTTTCATGTATTAAGTTTAGAGGCAAAATGTAAATTGTCTGAGCATACCTTTTTGTTTATTCCAGTTGAAATGCATTTATACAAAAGTTCCAGTGTATTTGCATCTAGAAATTTCATGGCCATATGTTATCAGAAGTCTCTAACACATTGGTTCATCAAGTAAAACTTGTAGGTACTGACTGTGGTATTTAGAGGTCTAACTGTGAGAATTGTCCAGTCCCATTGGTCATGATTATAGTTGTGTTTGAAGAACTGAGAGTCAGTAATAGAGAAATAACTTTTCCCTCTCAGGTCTTGTAGATAGTCTTGCCAGTCCATTTGCTCTGCTGGTGAGACACACAGCGACACAGGAAGGCATTCCCTTCTTGATGTGCAAAAGAAGATAGCCAGCTTCTCATAACAGTTGCTTGTTTTGTGGGTAACATCTTGCTGCTGACTAAATTGATTAAAAACAGGTACTTTGTGAAATAAATTTGTCACTCTGCCTGTCACAGCCTCATGGAAAAAATAATCTCTGCTTTACACACATCTTGCCTCTTGATGATTTTTTTTGGGGGGGCTTCAGATATTGTGAAAGGAAAATACCAGATGTTTGAGGAGTTTGGTCACTGCCAGCTGTTGTTCTTGATGAACATTTGAAAAGCACGTAGGCATACTAATCAAATATCTTTGCTGGAAGTCCACAAGGAATTTTTTGTTAGTAACACTGTTTTTTTCAAACTGTAACAGTCCCTCATGGAATAATATTTAGGCTTTTTGTTGTGTAATGTTTGTAGTATTTGTTTTCATTCCTGGTCTTAGAAAAACTCCAGCTTGACCTTTTACTGTAGAGTTACTTGTTATACAGTATTCTACATCAGCTAAAAATTGTGGTATAAATTAGGTTCAGGAGGGCAAATAGTTCATACGTGTTGTTTGGATGTGTAGTGTATGTTTATGCCCTCTTCATTATTAACAGAGGACTGTAATTATGTGCTTGACAGCACTGGCAAAGCTTCATATAAGCCTATATGTGAGAGACCACCATGTCCCTTTCATGTTCTGCATTAAACAGTGATAATGAAAACTTTCCAGAAGGTATTGCTCCATCTCCTAACAGCAGAGCTCTGTGCTGGCATTGTGGGAGTGGATATCTGTCCTGATCCTGCAATGCTGAGCAAGTCAATGGCTAGTTTGGTTTCAGAGGAGGCAGCAATGGATCCCATGTTCTTTGGGTTTTAATAAGGACTGGATGATATGAAGCCCAAGGAACAAATCCACAGATCTCTGAGCAGGATTAATCCCTGACTGACTCTATGATTCTATGACTCCTCAGATATGAATTCTGGTGCAGCTAATTGATAAAGCTGGTAGAGAGCATTGGGATGACACAAGACAGACTTAGAGCTGTCATGTTGCTAACACTGTTTTGTTTCTTGTTTTTCCTGACCTCTCCTTCTATCTTCCTTTCCTTTTAGTCTGGAACAAGGTCACAAGTAGATTCTTGCTTTCTAAATGTGAAAAGCTCTGGTTTTTCTCCTGGCGTCTGCTGATACCTAATACTTTAGTAAATGCCTCAGAATGCTCACTCTTTGATTTCTATAGTCTGGAAGTTTTCCTAGGGCTTTCTGTAAGCATGTGACACTGTGAGAGTCTGTACACTCAAGTCATTTGTCCGTTTTGGAGAGGTACCCGATTACTCCATCTTCTTTCAGAGCAATGAAGGCTTTTTCTGACAAACAAGGAGGCAAATGTGAGCCTATGTGACACTGCTGTTATTTCTCTGTCCCTGCAGGTTACCCTGCATTTTGAAGTGGGATCAAAATAGGTATGAAAACACCTGTAGGATGTTTTGTGGCAAATTAATTTCAGAGTCAATTCAAAGGTCCTGGCAATGACCTAGCAGCCTCAGCAACTCTTTGCTCAGGTCCAATGTAACAGCTGTGGTCTGCAAGGCTGTTCAGTGAGGGTTTCCAGGGCTGTACTCACAAGGGATCCTGGGGATCCCTGACTATGGAGTTTATATGTGCTGGGAACAGAATTGACACTTCCTTAAGGTTCCAGCATAAGAAACAGTGCTGTGGGACTTCCTATTGGAGATGAGCTCTCCATGCAATGCTCTCTGTGAGGCAGACCAGCTGGGTCAGCATCTGTTATCCCTCTCCTTGCCATGATCCTCTTGAGGGGGAAAAGGTGAAGCCTTGTGATGAATGAGGTGGACTGGGAATGAGGTCTCCTGAGGACTCTTCCAACAGCAGGATGCATGTGGCATGTAAGCTGTTAACAGGTGCTCTCTGAACTGGAGATGCAGATGGCTCTGTCTGCATTTATGAGGTCTCTTAGCTCCACTTGTCTCTGTCACATGTATTTAATTTCCTGTACAGTGCTCACTTTAAGCTATAAAGGTTGCATCCACATTGTTTTGGGAAAAAACATACTTGACAGCACCTGAGACCACATTCCCTTGCTAACTGCACTGTTGTGTCATGGAAGCTCCCCCCTCAGATGCTGCAGCCATGCCTTTCTCAAATGCTGGGGACAAACCACATCTTCAGCCTCCTCGTGTGCTAGGCTGTCTCTGCTCCCAGGAGCCACTGCTTCTCTGAAAGCACAGCTTCAGTGGGGAAGTTAAGGCAGGCAAAGAGTGGAAATCTGTCCAATAACCAGTCATGTGAACCTTGGATGATGCTGGTCAATCTCAGTGTATTTTCCCACACTGTAATTTTTGCCTGTCACTGGTTTTTTTTGGATATGATACACTGACTTTCAGCTGTCTGAAGAAGAGGGGTGAAGGAGCAAGGACAGGGATATTACAAGAGCTATATATATAATTGTATAATATAGCTATATACTGCTCCTCAGTATCTATGAATTTATGAATCAGTTTTCCAAGCTTTTCCTTACTTCAGCCTCATGGCCACTGGAGTTAAAATTCCTAACTAAGAATTTTCTGTGACTGTGATATCCTCTGCCAGTGCATGCACAGCTCCTACAGATGCAACAATTAATATTTGTTTTCCACCCCTGAAAAAGGCACGCTTTGATTCTGAGCACAGTGATATGAAAAAGTACTTACAAATGTTTTTCAATAGTCATTTATTATTCTCAGCTTCTCAATTCAGAATTGGCAAGTTTATCAAATAAACTGATTTCAGTAACATGATTCAGTATGCAGAGACCATCAGGTCTTCCATCCAAGTAGTTTCTGAATCATTTCAACCTTTATCTCTTATTTGTGGAAAGACTGGAAAATAGGTTAATTGCTTTGAAATGGAAATGAAAAAAACCTGGATTCATTTTGTATATTTGAGCTTAACCTTTTTCTGTTATTTCCAACACTTAGGAAAATCTGAAATGCCAATCTTTTAAATAATGATATCACTGCCATAAAAAAAATCATTCAAACAGTCTTCAATTTATTTGGTTAGCTTAGCTATGCTTCACTTCAGGTATTGAAATATGAAGCCTAGAAAAAGAACACCAGATAACAAACCACAGGCCCTTAAAATTATAATTGGCTTAAAATGACAATTTTTCTATGTACTTCTCTGTATGGCATACTAACTCAACCCTGCTGACATCTCCAAATCTAAGCTCTTTTCCAAACTTTACTATGAAGTTACTGGGTGTGCAATGTCTTTCTTGTATGATGAAAACATTACATTTGAAAGGGAATCAGAAAGAACATGACCAAGACAACACTAGAGGGGATGGAAAAGGAAAACATACCTTTCCACATTGTTCAAAATTTCTAACAAAAAAGACTGCAAGTTCAACAACTTGCAATTATTTTAGCTGGGCAAAGATCAAGTTCCAGAATCAGAGGGTCCTCCAAAAAAAAAAAAAAATATCACTGGGGGCTCCTGTGTTTCTTTGGCTCTAGCTAGTATGTTTTTGTGACCCCATCAGTGGTGACATAGAAGAAAGGAGAATTCCCACAAAAAATCTGTTCTATGCCCCTTAGGAAGCTAGCCTCTTTCTAGCTCAATGAATGCTACTATGGCAACAAATTAACTAATAAAAATACATTTTTCATTCTAGAATTTCAAAGAAACAAGCTATACAGTGTCAGATGTATTCATAGATGCTAAGGGCAGAAGTAGTGATTAGGTCATGCAGTCTGGCTTGCATATCACACATCCTATAATTTCACTGAGCTGTCTTTACTGAGCCAGGAGCTTGCATCTCACTGCAGCATACCTTTCAGAGAACATTCAGTGTTTGTACAGAGACATGAAAAGAGGGAGAAAGCAGCCTGTCCCTTTGTTCTATTGTTTCATTAATTTAATAGCTTTGCTATTTTAAAAAGTGTATCTGGTTTCTAATTTGAATTTGTTTAGCTTTAAATTTTCAGCATAGGTTCTTACTAAACCTTTCTCTATTAGATTAAAAAGATCTTTTAATGTTTTCTTCCCCTATTTCTCTCTGAGAGAATACTTACATGCTCTAATCAAATAATTTCTCACCAGTAGGCACTTTTTTTTTAGTAAAAGCATATTTCTGTAGCTCTTTGTGCCACAAAATTTGATCCTGCTGCACGTGAAAGGATTTTAATATTCTTTCCACTAAAACATCCAGTTACTGAAATACACTCAGCTACAGGCCATCAAAGAGCTGTCTAATTAAAGAATATTAATTACATACCAGTTACGATACGATATACTTAGAATAAATCTGCAGGGGGATCTAAAACTTCATCTTTGGGTTTTTGAAGGCAATTGTTCTTCCATTTGAGCTAATGGAAGATTTTGCTGGATCAGCCCAGAAGAGGGGCTTTATAGATCTACCTCCATCTCCTTAAACAGTGTTACCTTTCACTCCTGTAAAAGGGGAATTCTCAGCGGGACGTTCCTTGAAACACTAACATTCTCCAAGACCTTCTCAGGAACCTGATATGACCATAACTTGACACCAAGCTAGAAGTTTGCCCAATAAATGTTTGCAAGCCTGCAATAAACTCTTTCTAATAGTGTGCTTCATGCTGTGCTAGCAAAGTGCAGAGGAAATGGCAGAGGAGAAAGCTGTACGCAGTCCTGGAGAACGACCCCAGCAGCATTCCATCAATGTGCAGCACCTCTGTGCAGATGCAGGCAGCCCTCAGCTTGCTTTGCTCTGCTTGCCCAGCATCAAAATCCTCACAGAGCTGAAAGAAACATGAAAAACTTTTTGGGTGAAGTGTGGAGGTGCTATATTTTTTTTCCTTGTTCATGGTGAATGTTAAGTGACTAAAATTTCTTTCAAAGATAAAAGTCTTAAGGATCCTAAGAGCTTATAGGAATCTTTCCACATTGCTTCCAGGGGCTCTTTTGGGACCCTAGTGTGTCTGTAATGAAATCACCCTAAACACACTACTGGGCTGTGTGGTTTCACCTTCTACCTGCATGCTGATGCTGCCTGAACTCAGCTGTTGCCAGGAGCTCAGTATATAGGAGTCTTTCTCCAAAGAAGACCCTTTGACCCTAGTAAGGTTCATCATGGGCATTAGGGTTTAGCTACGTATTTCCCTTTGCACAATCATCCTTTCTGTGATAACTAAGGCTCTTGTAACCATGAGTCAAGATTTACTGTTTAATTATTGATGATATACTGGTTCCAGAGCAAAAAGAACCTATGCAAAAGTTCAGGATTTTTTTTAAATATGAAGAAAAAGTAAGCCTAAAAGAAATAGAAAAGCAGAAGTCCAGATTTCTCTCATCCTTTTCTTTCTTACTAGACCTTTGTGGCCACCACAGCTTAACTTTCTTTCCATACAAAAATCCCATCCTCAGCTGACTTGGCTGAACTCTGGCTTCCTCTCATATAGTGATATATAAAGTAGCTTTATGCCACAGCTATAAATAAGGCTGATTCATTTACAGTACTTAAAATCTTGAACATTTCAAAGAAGCAGCCATTTAAAGAATCCTATTGGGGTCCATTAAAATATGGAAATATTATGTCTATTTTGTAAATGGGGAACTGAGGCACTGTGAGGTTACATGATGACACAAGATGTTGATAGGTGAATAATTTAGTGTAGATTTTGTTAATCATAGTCCAGCACCTTAAGCAAGAAAGCACCATTCTTACAGTGCTGACTGGTGCTGGGATCCGAGTTATTCTCTTTTATAAACATGTCTACATCCTTAAAAAGAAAGTAGCAATAAAAAGTAGTTACACAATGTATATCCCTTATGCTGAGGCCAGCACATTTGAACTGATTTTAAGTTGTTAAAAAATTAAAAATCCAGTCTACCTCCTATTCAGAAAAATGAAGCTTTGAAACTGAGACAGAAATTTGATCTTTTGAGCATGGCTGTAATACTTAGAAAAACATACCATACATGACTCAGTACAGTTTATCTCTGTATCCAAAGGTATGCACCAGTCAAAGTCAAATGACTCTGCTTCACATTCATGCATGATAAGTTTCTGCTTCAGTAACTATGTTAAATAAGTTTAAGAATGAGACTGCTGAGCCTGTTTTCTAGTTTGCAAAAAATACCCCAGAAGTCACTGAGCATGCTTTTCAAAAAATTTTTAAAACTACTTAAAAGATAGAGTTCACCCAGAAATGCCACTCACACTATTACATAGAATTACTAGAAAATAATTTTGTTAAAATCTAGTGATTTTAGTTTAGTCAGTTAAGTGTGATAATTATTAAAATGATTGCTACTGTTCATCTGAGTAGAATTGTCTATTCTTGACTCCAATTAAAATGAATGAAAAGCAAGGACTAATCTGCCTAGACTATTATAAAAGTTCTCCGAGGCACCTGGTGAGACCTTTAGCTACTTAAACCTTTCAGAACCTGCACTTCATGATTTATAAGTGAAAAGATTTCCAGAATTATGAAGGCTAAAGATGAGTATATATTCACGTTCCTTTGCTCCAGTAGCCATGTGCAGTGGACAGTCTGATACACCTAGCCCTCGAGCTTTAGGCTTCCTGGTTTAAAATACTAAGGGAAGAGAGACAGCTAAATCCCCCTGAAAGACAGTTTCATGCTAT
Source organism: Syrrhaptes paradoxus (assembly GCA_013400615.1). Lineage (NCBI taxonomy): Eukaryota > Metazoa > Chordata > Aves > Pterocliformes > Pteroclidae > Syrrhaptes > Syrrhaptes paradoxus. The sequence goes on from VZTO01007778.1 coordinate 123,185, forward strand.
AATTTAATGAACATTTGTATATTTAAAAGCAAGACTACCTGTTCCATGCTCCCTGTTGACTGCAGATGTTCCCTCCATGCCATTTTTCTATTATGCCTGTGCAAGCACTGGCATTCATGCATCAGGTTCCCAAGCCACTGTCTTGGAAAAGTTAACTGTATTAATATTAACCCAGCAAGAAGAGGTAAATTTGCAGCTGGAGAAAGTCTTGACAGTGGTCCATTAAGGAGTATTTTAATTCTTTTTGTCCACAGAGGTGAGGTGGTGAGGGAGGGAAAGCAAGGGGTTCAGTGGGACTTCAGGGGTCTGACTGCATTTGGCAGCAAAGCTGACTTCAGGTGGTCAGTGCACCTGGGGAAAGGTAGCTTCAGTGACAGTTCACTGAGTATTTTAGATTGTTAGATCATACAGAGGCTTGCTGACTTTGCACACTGGCTTTTGCAGAGCCTGTGCTTACCTGTCTTAAGGTTCATCTTCATAAGTGAGGACAGGGAACCATATGCTCATCCTGCCTAAGCTCCGCACAAACTACCTGCAGCTTGGAAGCCACAGAGTTGTTTAATGTGGTCTTAAGTCTAGAGTGGCTGACCCTGCATCTCAAAAGGCTGGTTTTGGTGGGGGACAGGGTCTGCTTTCATTTGACAGTAAGAGATGAGGTGTTTGGAGAATGCAATATCTGGTTTGAAATGTACTGGTGTTGCAGAAACTTTCTTTCCCTTAGAGAAAATCTACCTCTCATTTACTGTGACCGCATAGCTAACAACACAGGGGCCTTGCACCCTCATTTACCTTGTTGTAGGTTTCGTGTGCATTCATATCCTGACCCTCAGGGATGGAAACAAACCTCGAACACTTGTAATCCCTTTGCATCTTCCTCATAATGTCTTTGGTTGAAAGTCTCTTCTGTGCAGGAAGCCAGCACAGGTCTAATGCACAACTTAAATCCCACTTAAATTGCTATGGCTTAAAGTTCCACTAAAATAGCTCCTGGGCCTCACGCTGGCTTTCTATATGGGGATGAATTCCATCCTTATGGAATTCCTTAGTATTTCCTCCTTCGAATACTCTTTTGCTTGTTGGCAGAGTAAATTAGCCTCTTCTGAGCACAGTAAGATGACATTTAGCCAGCTCTCGTACCCAAGCTTGTTTGATAATTTAAAAGCAATTGTTATTAAAAATTGGTATGATTGAGTCCAAAAAACCCTTGCCATACTTAGGGAGGATCAATCAAAATGTGATTACCAGCACTGTGATTCACTTCACTTACTGTAAGCTGAATCACACGTGACCATGACTATAGGAGAAGAACTTACCAGAAGTTAGTGTCTGTTGCACTTTGAAAATAATTATTGCTGGAGATGATTTGAGCTTGGCTGGACTCACTGGAGAGGCTAAAGCATATTCTTGTCAGAGTTCACAGAGTTGCAGTCTTGGCCCGTTGCTGCCCTTACACCGCATCGTGTAGCATATAGGAAAAATGTATAACAAGTCTGAATGCACATGAATATTAGTGAATGAGGGAACCGAATGTCACTTATTATTTCTGTGCTGTCCAGATGGTGAATCATCTTCTCTTGTCCTTTCCTCATGAGGTGATCTGTGCAATCAGTAGACCCATCAAACTAAAAAAAAACCCAGAGCAAACAAATTTATTTCTTTTTGCATGGGTAAGTGATCCAGTGCTGCATTAGTATACTTATAAGATTTGTGATATCCTTAACAATACTTCTTTTCCCCGTTTGCATGGTAGTTCACAAAGGTGGCTTGGTTTTCTCATGCAGAGACACTCTTCTAAGCATCTGCATGCACAGGTATTTTTATATCCACTAGAACATTCATATTAAAACCAGCTACACAGATCTTTAGAAAATCCTCTTTTTTATAAAAGTATTATAGCTCAGTCATATACTGGTGTTGTGTGACTTGGCTGACCAGACTCAGACTACAGTAAATAAAAGAAAAACAGTTGGAAAGAGTCACCTAAACAGGTTCAAAAGTGTCAGACAACTGTGGAGATGATGCCAGGGAGCTTTAAATGCTAGAGGAGACACGGGAAGGAAAAGAACCTTTGGCATGGGGCAGAACGCGTGAAAACCGTTTTGCTTTGTTAGTCTTGACTGAGCTCCGGCAGCTCGCCCCTGCACAGCACTCCATCACCAGGAGCAGCTGTGCTTCCAAAACACGGGTGAGCACGGCACAAATGTGATAAAACAGAAGAATCCCAGCCCTTGCTGTGAAGCGATCACAGTGCACCGGGCCTTTGACTCACTTGACCTTCCCCAGTGTTATTTTTAATGTCTTTTTTTTTCTTTTTTTTCCCTTGGCCATTGAATATGTATTAACTGTTATACAACGCTCACCAAGTTTGTTATGTAAAATTCTAGAGATAAAAACCTCAATCCAGGGCCCCCCTCTAAAGATTTTTGAACTTCCTGAGGGCTCTGGGAGCACATCCAAGGATTTTTATTGTTCCCAGAAGATATATGGAGATTATTTGTCATTTGGAGAATGTGTGTGTGAGAGTGTATTGGGGGGCTCTGCTGAGCACACTATTGTGTTGCTTTCCTGGGGAGAAGGTGGGATTCAAGGGTGACCTAAAACAGATGTTGGGAAAGGAGGGAAAGCTTAAAAAAAAAAAAAAAAAAAAAAGAGAGAGAAAACCCCTGAGATCTGCTAAGGATTACCAACTGCATTATACATTTTATGAGGGTGTCTTCAATATTACTCATCTGCAATAAGCTTCCATAGACCTTATAGGATTTATTTTATTTTCATGTATTAACAATGCGGCAGTGAGGAGCTGACACTTGTTTTCCATATCAAGCAAAGTTTTATAAGTCATTTTTTTCTGGCTATCACCTCAGCTTACATTTTACACTGAACAGTAATTCTGTTTTTATGGACACTCTCAAATACTTTTTTTTATAGGGTTCCTCTTTTTTTTTAAAAAATGGTCTAATTTTTAAGGGTCTCTTAGTGACTGTCTCACTTTGGATTTCGAACCTATAGAGTCACAGGTGCAGATAACTGCTGGAGCAATTAATTGTGAATCCTGGCCACACTGAAATCAGGGGGAGTTGTGTTAGTGTGACCAACATTTCACCCTGTGCCTTTAATATTTACCTCAACCTCAGCTGGACCCACAAATACTGTGTCAACCCAAAAGGTCAACTGGCTTTCATAATCACCATGGTTTGATATGCCCAGAAGAGCTGGTAACTGAATAACATTTTCCTTTTTGGTGATTCTGCCTTTTTTTCATCTGGCAAACACTAATTTTTATCTCAGTGGTTGGCTTGGATTACAATCAACTATGAACTGGATCCAAGGGGTGTAATTCTGTAATATCAGCATATTATCACAACATCCCAGAGAACTCAGGCTTGCTAATGGCCTCTTAGGGTAACAGAATGAGTATTTGGGGGACAGCATGCTGAAATAGTGCTGTAGTCAGTATAAGACATTCCAAAGCTTTAATAACCACACTGGTGGCACAGTGGTAATTTGTGTTTGCTGTGATATATTTAGAATCTGGAAGAGTATTACGAAATAGATTCCTGTTTCAAGATTTTTTGGACAGAGCAGCCTGTTAACATCCTTTTAAATCTTAAGTGTACAGGGCCACTGTTTCCTGAACTCACTGTGATTTGTTGCTGCGTTTTAAAACAAAAGGCATTCACTTTTACTGAAAGTGGAATCAGATCCTGGATGATGGATGCTGGACCAAAGTCAGCCATCCCAGGGTGACTTTTGAGATGTTAGATAAGCAGCTCTTTGGAAAACAACAGGAAAGAAAGAGAAAATACTGGAGGTCAGAAAGCTATAAATGGTCATGTGAGGATATTTACATTAGCAATGTTCCCTTTGAGTATCTGCAGGAGGGCTGCTGTGTCACATCAGAACAAACATGACAAAACCTCCATCAGTTCAGGTCATAGCAATATTTTGGGAGTTTGGAAGGATCTGTTCAAACTGAGAAATGGTCTGAACTCTTGGCAACTGGGCAGGTATGCAATGATACTGCTCTTAGGATATGAACACATCTATAATTTCTGCTTCAGATTTCCTGTGGCTCTGTGATCAAATATAATCTGGGACTGCCATGGGGGTCACTGCAGCAGCCTTCCTTCCAAGTATTGAGTAAAGGAGGTGGTTTATACTGTGCTTATCATGGAAAACTCATTTCAAGTTTCACTTTGCATTCTCAAAGGATGCAACTATAACTTCACTCTTTAAAATGGCAAAAGGCAGTTATGGCAATCATCTAAAGTTCCACTTTTGTGTCCTACCAATTTCTGGTACAGACAATGACAATTTTCTGCATTTTACCTGAGTTTTTGTTTTAGTTCACTAGCACACAGTGTTGTGTCCTTTCTTTTCTTGTACTGCAGGAGCATTTCTCCAGTAGGAACCAGGAACTCCTGTTGTAGATGCTGTCAAATCAAAATGATGGCTTCTGCTGTGAAGAGCCCTCTGTACCAGACAAGACAGTCAATAAGGAGTGTAAAGAAAGAAGGCAGTAGTAGGTGTTGTGTTTAGCACGATCTGTACAGGAGTTGACAAAGTGTAACATCAGAGCAACACAGGGTTTTGAAGGAGGAATATAAGCAGGTTTTCTCTAGAAAATTACTTTCATGTTCGGAAACATGGAAAATAAGATGTAGATGCTTGTTTGAATTATCAGCAATTATTTAATAAAGAGTGGCACAGTGGCATGCCACAGGCAGTGTATAATGTATCTGAGAGTACCCAGAGAAACAAAAAGTATTTGGGAAGAAGTGAGGAAAAAAAAAATCTAAATTTTATGTCCTGTCCAAGAAAGCCAGCAAGACAATCCACAAAACTCATGAATACAATTTCTAATGGTAACTTGAAATAGTCAGGAGTATTGTATCTAGTTTGTTTTCCTGATACTGCATTGCAGACAAATACTCCTACACCAAGTCTGCTGTCCCTCACACTGGGTGAAACTCTACAGATGAAACTAAACTAATATATGTTAAAGAACAGGAGATATCAGAATTCCACTCATGCTCTTATTGCTATAGCTACTGCTATAGGATTGTTATAGCTGTTAGTGACCTCTGCACAAAAAAGCAGTCTGTGGACCATGCAACAGTGGAGGTGAATACCAGCTAATCTGAACTGAAAAGAAAGGTCTTCCTAGGCCCAAATCTGGCATTTGAACCCATTTCCCATTCCAGCACTAATCTTCTTTTATATTTTAAATCTTTCCCATGTGACACTATATGACATGTTTCAGAGACTTCCACTAGAATATTCACTTTCCCTGTGTTTAACAGCACTTTCTCATCAGATAAATGTATTTTAATCTTTCTTCATCAGTTTTTAACCCATTACCAACTTTTCTCATGTCTTTGGTGCACAAGTTTCTGTTCTGTGTCCTTCAGTTGAAGTGACATGTGCTACAATGCTATGACAAGGAAATTTTTATGCAATATGCTGGGGTAGCAAAACCGCTTGCTACCGAAGCTGATGTTGCACATGCCAGTTCTTGCAGTGCTTAGGGGAGGAGATTAGTCATTTCTCTTGATCTGAACATGTTAAGCTTTTTGAGTTTTTTTTCCTCTACCTCAGCATGATTCTTTTCTGTCCCCTTGTCTCTGTTAGCCATCTGGAAGTGCTCTACCCCACCTCCAGACCTCTTCTCTGCAAGTTTCCATTTCCTGAGGTGGCAAGTTCCAGAAAGTTTTGTGTTCCAGTGTGCTGAGCCTCCTCCGTGCTGATATTTGGGAATTCTGAAGTCCAGCTGACTTCACGCACAGGGTAGATTGTCCTGAAGTTTCTCTCTGAAATAAAGAAATCTTGCTTATGGGTTTGGTGTTTTTCACTTTCTGTGTAATTTAAACTGACTCAACTTGTGATCAGTTTGATCCAGGGTTATTTTCTATGACCAGTACTTTCATAATGTCATCACTACTTACAAAAACAAAGTGGCTTTTGTGACTCTATCTTTTAACTTATGTTGTATTTCCATTAAAGCCCTTGGCTCAAGAATTAGGGATCAAATCTATGAGTCTATCCTTTGCTGTGGTCCTTTGTAATCTATAGCTTGGTTTCATGCAACACACACTAAACTCTAGAGTATGGGAGGTTTAGCCAGCACAGCGGGCATCTGTCTGCTGCCTGGCAGGCACAGCCACTGAAAGAATACTACTTCAGTTCTTCTCTGAAAGAGATAGCTTTTAAGTGGCAGCTAGATGCTTGTCTTGGCTACCTGATATCTAGGCTTTCACCCAACGGCTGACATCAGCTATAGCATGGAAACTGCAGATTCAAATATCAATGTGTTCTTCCAAAAAGCTTCTTAGATCTGTCACTCACTTTTTCTCACTGGCCTAACAGAGCCTATTTGTAGACTCTGCAAGTCATAAAGAAAGGCCCACTTATTTTCTCAAACCATTATACACTGAATGCTTAATGTTCAGTCATTCATGCAATTAAAAAAAAAATCAAATCTGAGTGATTCTTCATCATGCCCAATAGAGCACATTAGCACAGCAGGAGCCACCAACTGGTGCAGTAACATAAATGTCTTGCAAATTACCGTTTTTCAGTAAGGAAAGTTTTTCAATTTTCAAGGAAATCTGCATGTCATTATGCTGTCCTCTGAATAAATTATATGCAAATTTGTGTTTTGCTATCATTTGGCAAATAAAAAGTTCCTTTCTCTGATTTGACCTTTGTGATTACATCTATTGTTGGCAATTTAAGCAACATGAGGAAAGGTTTCTGGATGCTGCATTTGATTAGAGGAGTTTACTGTACTGCTGAGTTGCTAGACTAGTCCATAGCACAAAAGAGCACTTTTGGCCAAAGTCAATGAGCCATCTCCCCAGCTGAAATTTCTAAGGGGTGAGGGGTGATTTTTCTCCCTCCTATTTGTCCATCTGGACTCAAATATATTTTGGAATTTGGAATACACCATCTTTGTCCAAGTTTGACCAGTATTGCATTCAGCAGCCAATTGACAAGACTATACAGTATGGGTGCTGGGACAGAAGCAAGAGTGTGATCCTGAAAGACAAGACTTAGGTATTCATGCAATTAAGGAAAATATATCACTTCTAATAATTCATGTGCTCTAATAATATGCTTATGAGCACTTCCAGCACTTGAGTTGCTTGTATTATAAGCATAAAGATGGACGTGAGGAAAAGGTAGACCTAGAAATGTTTTGTATATAATTTTTTTAATGTTTTAAATATATTAAGTGATCTACTTGATTTTCAGACCACTGTAGACTGCCGTATAACTTTTGGCTCTTACAAAATGATTTGCAAAC
>VZTO01007778.1:131794-157896 GCA_013400615.1 Syrrhaptes paradoxus
CTGAATAAATTATATGCAAATTTGTGTTTTGCTATCATTTGGCAAATAAAAAGTTCCTTTCTCTGATTTGACCTTTGTGATTACATCTATTGTTGGCAATTTAAGCAACATGAGGAAAGGTTTCTGGATGCTGCATTTGATTAGAGGAGTTTACTGTACTGCTGAGTTGCTAGACTAGTCCATAGCACAAAAGAGCACTTTTGGCCAAAGTCAATGAGCCATCTCCCCAGCTGAAATTTCTAAGGGGTGAGGGGTGAGTTTTCTCCCTCCTATTTGTCCATCTGGACTCAAATATATTTTGGAATTTGGAATACACCATCTTTGTCCAAGTTTGACCAGTATTGCATTCAGCAGCCAATTGACAAGACTATACAGTATGGGTGCTGGGACAGAAGCAAGAGTGTGATCCTGAAAGACAAGACTTAGGTATTCATGCAATTAAGGAAAATATATCACTTCTAATAATTCATGTGCTCTAATAATATGCTTATGAGCACTTCCAGCACTTGAGTTGCTTGTATTATAAGCATAAAGATGGACGTGAGGAAAAGGTAGACCTAGAAATGTTTTGTATATAATTTTTTTAATGTTTTAAATATATTAAGTGATCTACTTGATTTTCAGACCACTGTAGACTGCCGTATAACTTTTGGCTCTTACAAAATGATTTGCAAACGCTGGTAACGACCGTGGTTTCTGATTTGCTGGCAGTGATGTCATACATGTGTCAATATTTCTCATTAAAAGCACAGGTATGACCTTCTTACCTTGGAGTTTCCATAACTTAATAGCTATAAGGCAGTTGCGGTTAATAGATTTCTGAGGGATTATTGCACTCTTTGAGTAGCTGAAGTCACTTGGCTTTTGGCTGGTGCCTCATAGTGCACCTGAGGTGTGTGATAATCCCTCAGAAATGCGCTGCTTGTTGAATCTCATGGCTTAATTATAAACATTAACTGAAGTCAGCTATATGTTAACTAGATTGCCCAGATGTTTCTGTACCTGATGGATGGATGTGATGACTGATGAAAAGAAATCATGCAAAAAGGTCTGCTTCTGGTGAGTTCGTTTGACATAAAAGAGAAGGAGAGCAAAGCAGTTGCACTACCCACTAACAGGAGAAGTGAGACCTCTTGACTGCAGGAGGATGCACAACAAATTTAATTCTAATTTCTCCATTGGGGGAAGGAGCATCTCAGTTTAAAATCCTGAGGGTCACCACCATTCCCACTTGCACATTGCCCTCGGGAGTTCCCCTTAGTGAAGCCCATGGCCATGTAACTCTCTTCTGTGCAGCCTTAGAGCTAGGATGCTTTGGAAGTAACTCCTGCCATGATTTTCTGTGATCTAGGAGTGACAATTTTGCCCCCCCCCCCCCCATCAAGGAAAACATGTCTCTTCTTTACAGGATTTAAAGCTCTTATTCTGTCTTGTTTTTTCTTCCTCCAAGGTTGTCCTTGACTAAAACTTTACGGCTTTAAGGTCTGCGATATATTTTTGATGTGTTGGCGTTTGTTGTCTCACACTTTCTTCATCAGTTTCTTTAATGCAAACAGTAACGAGAAACAATGTGAATAACCCTCTTTTTAGATGGTTTTACAATATTTTGCTTTATAATATTTACCCACGATATAAGATTCTGGCTAATTTTAATTTCTGTAAAAGATCCAACTCTTAGAAAAGCTGCTTGCAAGTTGAAATGTCTTGGACTGGAAGAAATGTTACGGCAGCCCTTCAGATCCAGGCCAAACCCTCAGCTGAAATTGTTTGTAAACTCTCAGTGAAACCCCCACTAACTGATTGATAGCTGTCCTAATGTAATGATACCTGCAACAGTGCAATAGGATTCATGCCCACAAAGCACGTGCAAGCATTAACCTAACATCTGTGTCTCTTACAGTCTGCATCTCTTACTAATAACTTGCAGAAATTATGATGAAAAGTTGTGTGGATTGCCAGGGATCCCCTGACATTAAGGAAAGCCTCAATGCCCTAACAAGACAGTTTTCCAGCTGTTTTTCCTGGGAAGCACACCACATCTGTAAGAGGAACTGAAGTGTAGTAATTTGTTTTCAATCAGTATTTGTTTTCCTGCCTAATTGAACATTGATTATAGAGTTGCTATCAGTGCTTCGGTAATATTAATAAAGTCATGGTTAAATGGGCTGGATTTAAACATTTGTAAAGAGTAAGTCTTTGTGCTTTCAAATATAAGCCTGATTCATTTTCTGAAGTTGAAAACAAATATTCCCCTATAAGCATATCAATGTATTATTGCCCTTAGAAATTTCACAGACCCCCATGAAAGTTTCGGAAGAAGATTTTTAGTACAATGAACTATTAGTTGAATTTTATTAAATTTTATTTCTATGGGTAAATCTTAAAGGTGGCTTGGTGTGTTCTGTCATTCCAGAAAAAGCAGCAGGCAAGACAATGCAAAACTGCGTGCTTTAATGAATGATAATACTGATAAATTAAAGAACAGTTATCTTCATGTCTGCTTGCTTGTTCTTGAGAGAGAAACATGGGATTCCTAATATTGCCAAATGGAGAGATATTACATGAACTATGTCATTACCATAACCACAAGACAGAACTCTTTTATTGCATATTCTTAGGTCCTTTCAGACTCTGCGTGGGTATTGACCTCATGGGCATGCAAATGAGAGTCTACTCTTTCTGGTGTTTGTCTTTGAACTTGAGCAGTGACAGACACTTGGAGGAATTGTTGTGCAGCAAGTTGTGCTCCCTGAGGCTGTTCATCTCCCATCAAAACATATTTAGCGGGATGACCACCATTCCTTTTCTTCTGGACTTCTAGTTGTTTGTTTGTTTTTTTCTGTCTACTGTTCCACTGTGGTCATCCACTGGGGATTTCACAAAAGAGATTGGGTTCATTCCCAAGGATGTGCTGGGTCTCAGCTTTGTTACTGAAGCCCTGGTTCTCCTCGATTTCAAGCAGCACCACCCCATAGGGGCTGCATTAGCAAGCATCCTACTATGTGTCCTTTTAGCATGAAATCCTACTGAAGTACTCAAGTCCTTTCTAATTGTTATTGAACATATTTATCATAATTCTAAAAAGAAAGTCACACCCTGTTTTGTTGTCCACTCTGACCCTGCTTTCCTCCTGCCCATGGAGCACACTGCCAGCATTCTGCACAGTCAGCAGAATAAGAGATGCTGTAGTTATCTCAGGGTCTGGATGAAGAGCACGTAGCTGTAGCTGAATCCTGACAGGGCTTATGTGCTGTTGGTGAGAAAAAGGATGTGCTTTAAAGTGTTTCCTAAGTATCAGTTTAATCTTCCCTAAGAGCAGGCAGCCTTCTTTAGGTTCTTCTAAATCTGTTGGTCTTAGGGTAAACCAAGGTACCAACAGTAGTGAAAATATCTTCTTTCTTCTGTATGCAGTAGGACACCGCCCTTTTCACTCCCAGACAAGCACACTGACTAAAGCAAACTACCCTCCCACTTATTTTTTTTAAAAATCTGTCAAGAACATAAGAAATGATGTGTCAGGCCAGCGCACAGGTCCAGCCAGCTCACTGTACTGTCTCCAAGAGTGATGGATAATGGGATGTACAAGAAAAAGTCAGAGAACAGGCAGGCAAACCATTATTCATAGTGCCTCATGATACTCTCTCGGAAATTTGTGGCTCAGGGACTTCTTGAGCCTTTTCCAAACTTACTGCATCTTTTTCATGAGGAGGAGACAAGAACCACACATAGTACTTACAAGGCAGATGAAGCACGGATTTACACAGTGGCATAATGATGACTAATGTTTTTTTATTCTTTTCCTTTCCTCATTATTCCTGGCCTTCTATTTGGTTTTTGCTTTGTTCTGTTTTCTTTTTAGCATCGCATGCTGAGGTGGAGTTTTGTAGAATTGTTTTATGGAATTGTTTGTTCCAAAGATTACTTTTCCTGTGTGCACTGCTTTATACTTCTCTAAAATTAATTTAATCTGAGACATTATCTGCTCGCCACTTTTATTAAAGCAGTTTTGAAAATGTATCTTCCCTACATTTTACAAACACTCTTGACTTAATCCTTGTAATGCTTATGTCAATTAAAGGTGTAATAATAGATGTGTGAAGAGCTAGACTCTGTTTTACCAAAATTCTCCTTAAAGCCTTTTTTTACAGTGACAAGTTTGCAGGAAGGCTTTCGGTAGGCATCTTTGAGCAAGCTGGAATTCTTTTAGAATTCAAATGGTTATCTCACTTTTTATAATTGGGAATCGGAGACAGAGCACTAGGCAGAATTTAGGCAACTGGATATTATGCTAGGAATTAATTCCATTACTTTGATGTTTGGAGAAGCTCTATTATGAACCCATTAGCAAAATTCTTAGAGCAAGGTGTAGAAGAAATTACTGTGAGGCCATTCAATATTAGTGAATGCTTCAGCACACCACCTCTTTATAGGCTTCACCTGCTCGTTATTTTGAAAGAACAAGTAAATGAGTAAATAAACCAACTAACGCATCCACAAAATCCTAGCAATAGAATTTTTTTTTTCAAATAGGTCCTCTGTTTTGTAACTCAGGTTTTGGCCTTCATTCATTTCCCAACCAGCTGCAGCATTTCGTCTCCTGAAGAGCACAACTGATGTCTGAGAGCTGAGTGCTATTTTGCTAATGACTCCATAAACAATGCCACCAAATCCTGTACGATTAATTTCCCCCTGATTAGTTGAACAGATATTGTATCATGCCAGCGGAAGGAGTTTTTGTTGACACAGCATCTCTGGAGACAATCGTTTGTTTTCTTTTAGTATTTGAATGTCCAGCAACTGGACTAGTGAGAATGACAGAAAATCAGTCAATATTATTCAGTCCTGATGATCTTTCTTACCTTCACTTTTTTTCTTCTCTTTTTAAAAAAAAATTTTAAAGAGGCCTTTTATTACACTGCCAGGTTCTGCCTTGTAAAAATGAAATTGAGTTCAGTCTTTGAAGGATAGAATGTGAAAATATTGTTAGCTCCAATCACAATATGCTTTTTTTAGTCTGATCCATTAGAGCTACTTCTGTGTTTCGAAAAGGAAAGTGAAAAAAGTTTTACTCATTTTATATTTTGAGGTTATTTTATTTTTAGTCCTTGGGTTTTACAGTAAATGCATCAGTGGGTCACTTTTGTGCATTATTTTTACATCTTTGTAGTACTATTTCCATGAGCATGTTGGTTTTATAGTGGAGTTTCCACTTAAGGCTGTTAGTAAATCTTTCCACAGAAGCCAGGCCTTTATAAACGACTATTGTTAAAGAAATGTTACTGGCGAGCATATTGGATGTGACAATAAATGTAGGAAAGGTCTGACTTTTGGTTATTACTCTTTTATCAGCTTTCCCATCTTGACTAGAGGAAAGGGATAATTCTGTCTTCCCTTCCTCGCAGCTCGACGGTTTAGTTTGGGCAGCAGTTAGACGCATGGTTTTCAAGGAGAAACAAGTGACACATGGAGGAGTGTAATCACCGTGGCCTGCTCAGACATAAAACATGGACCCTTGGATAGACTTTCAGAATAGTATGACGTGTTCCAGATAAATAGCAATTTACTGTAACAGGAATGTGAATTCAGTATGCAATGTCTTGGGTTCTTAAATAGTAATGTTTTTTCCATGACACGTAAGGAACATTTCTGGTGTTAGCTAACCACTGCAAGGAGAACATGTATGTGAGCATCTGATCAACTGGATTTTACAGTTCTGTGTCATATAGGGCTCTAATTACCATGCTTTGAATATTGGAGAACTCAATGTGCTTTTAATCAATCCCATGGGCTCTGCTATTTCCATTACTTAGTCTTGATCCTTGTTTAAAAACTGGTACTGAGAATTTGTTTCACGTACTTAGTTGAATCCCTAAGTTCACTGCTCCTGAAAGCAGACATTCACACTAAATCTGGATAGTTTATATTCCTTCTAAATGAAAACAGCAGAACAGTGGGATGACTGTGAGAAATTATGACATAAAGCTGATTCAAGACCTACTCAGACTCTCTGACTTCAACTGAGGGCTAAAGTGCTTTTATCTATGTGTGTTATTTATGAAGCAGCAGACAGAATCCATACGTAACCCTCAACACAGGGGAGTCAAGGCTGTTTGAACATCTTCCAGTCCGGATCCCTTTCTGATCAATGGTCCTCTATTATCGTATCAAGCCATTCTGCTCCAATACATGCACGCAGATCTTAAGTAATAATAAGCTTTGTCCACTAAGCAAAAGAAAAGCTTTGGTAAGTGATGCTTAATGAAATAATTGAAGATTAAAACATGAAATAATTGAAGATTAAAACATAGCTAGAAGCAGAACTGGCAGAACAGTGGCCGTGACTTGAGAGGAGGAAAGAGAAGGGAGGGATGCGTGGAGGCTTGATATTGGTGTGAACAATCCTGATTTTTTCTGAACTGTGTACAGTGAAATATAGTGAGTTTTTTGTTCTTCTGTGATGATGAACCCAGGGATTTAGTCCTTCTAGGAAACTGCATGACTAGAACCAGGGGTCAGTAGATTAGGGGTGGATTCAGCAAGGGTCAGCTTAGGCAAGTAACCTTGTGGTTAATGTGTTCTAATGTGAAACATGAGTTGAATCTCGGAATAATCAACTTTTGGGGGTGTGCTGGTTATATAATGTTTTGATGTGGCTCTTTCCCTTACTCCTGCAGGTACAGCAAAGTTTTATTTCATATTTTTATTTTGTGATAATTCTTGAAGTAGTTATTCCTTAAAACTGGGGGTAGTCCATTAACTTTTCACTGTGTACTGACACATGCAGAAAAGTGTAAGAGCATCAACCAGTAATCAGAACCACTTCCAAAATTCAAGATATATTAGAAGAAAAAATACACAGGCATGTTCACTGCCTGTAAGCCTGAACTCATATCTCAGGTATTTAGAAGAGGGCTGTAAGATGTTTACATGAGAGAAAAGATCTTAAGGAATCATCAGTAAAGGAGAAAAGAAGGGGAGATTGTGTTCAAGTCCACTGCCTCTCTGTTAAGGACAGGAGTTTTTATTTGTAGCTTTTGTGTGTGGAAACCTATCCATTAGTACCCAGGCAATGGTCACCAAACCTGTTCAGAGCAATCATTAGAAAACCATCAGATGGACACGAGTTCAACCTTTCTTAGATTTAAACCAAGACGACTGACAAAAGCATTAAAATGAGTGTACAGGAGGATTTTGGCAGGATAAAAGCAGCTGCTGATACCTTCTAAATCCTTGAATTTCAATGGGAGATTAGTTGATTTCTAGCATGCCAAATTTGGTACTTTCCATTTTATAGGACCAGATTAGAGAAAAGACAACCAGAAGCATTCCTTTGGTGATACTACTCTGATGCTTGTTTCCCAGAAACGATTTATGCCCGTTTGCAAATTGAGGCTGCAGAGAAAAAAAGGTGGATATATATCAGTCCAAAGTAGTGGCTTAAATTTGCCTTACTGAATTTAATGTTAAATCTCCATTTGACTTCTCTGAAGTCTGGAACTCACATGAAGGTGTGGGAGTCTAATTTGATGAAACCTTAGAAATTATGGACTTGTTTGCAAGTAAAAGATAAAGGATTTTTTTGGTAAGCTTGGAGTAAAGTACAAGGAGGGAAGTAAATGTAAGTCCTACTGTCAGAAATCCCACATTTGCTTCTTATGCAGAAGCTTTTGTGTAGGAGATCCAGTTGACGGGTGCTGTTTTATTAACGCTGATGTGTCCTCTCTTTAGAATACTTTCACATATGGCTTGAAGAAGTACCAAATCACTCTGTTATAGAGTAACTCTTATTATCGACCTTTCTATCTCATTTCGTAATTTCTGAGTAAAATCTTGTGTTAGAAGTCCTAATTGACAGAGTAATTAAATTTGAGGATGATCTCCTCAGAAGTGTTTTGTTATTGATGATAATAAAAATAAGTAGATTATTTATAAGAAGTATATTGTTTTGAATATCTGTGCCTATTTCCTTCTGAAGGATAAATCCAGTACTGTTGGTATCTATTTCTGCCATTCTTGTCTCTGAAAAGCTATCCTTATTCATTTTCATTAAGATGAGTATACTCCATTGTAAGTCTAGCCTTTAGCTAGCTAATATTTCTGAAGCCGTAGACACTGGTGGATCTTTTTTTTCTAAAATTATGCGTAATGAAGAATAACAAGAGTAAATGTGTCAGTAATTTGCAGAATACAATCTGGACCAGAAATTTCTCATTAAAAACATCTCCTTGTTCATCTCTGTCTTTGATTTAAAGTCTAATCCATAGCTCGTTAAAGGCAACAGAAAAGATTTCACTGAGGTTTGCGCTTGGTATTTATTGATCTTTAAGCGGGAAACAGAGATGCTCAAGAGGAAAGTGACAGAAAACATCTTTGTATTCATCAGCTGATCATTTTCACTCTTGCATTGCAAAGCAACTGATGTTCTTCCTGCAAATATCAAGAAGCTTGCTTTTGAAAAAGCAAATGTTGGAATATATTCCATAAACATCATCTAAATTCTTATATAAAGTTACATTTTATAGGAAATTTTACTAGTCTTATATCCATTAGCCAAATATCTCAGGCGCTTAAGTCTGTGGAAAAATAAGCTACTGTCTGTTAAAGTTTCAATAAAACAGTCCAAAAACTTGATGTTAAAGAAAAACCTGACATGCAAAGCTAATATTATTTTAAAGACTGAAAGATTTTTTTTGTTTATATTTTGCACATTAGAATTCTTCAAGAGTTGTTTTTTTTTCAAAGATTCTAGATATTTTAAATATTAATTCTCCCTCTGGATTCAGATATTTATCCTTTTCATATTTGGTTTAAAAATAGGATTTTAAATTTTCTTTTTTCAAATATTTTCTCTGTTTATATATGTAAATGTTTCTATGTAGAGGGTGGAGCACACAAAAAAAATCTACTGAGACATTAATAGTGGCAAAAAAAAATTAATGATATGAAAAGTAACATGAATAGAACTCACTCTCTAATGTAACATAGATAAGTCTTAAAGAAAATCATGTACTTTCAGGGAATAAATAGGGCATGTGTTGCAAATCACTGCTTTGGTGTTTCTAGGATAGATAACTGCTGAATGCTGACATGTGATCAACGAAAACAACCTGAAGTATCTTTAAATCTGCTTGTTTTATTTAATTACAGTTCAACTTACTTAAGAGTAGCTTTCACATGATTTAAGCATTTCCACTGTGAATAATCAAATAAGTCTGAGGGGTTGAAATTCTAGTTTCATAGAATCATTGAATCCTACAATCACAGAATGGTTTGAGTTAGAAGGGACCTTAAAGATCATTGAGTTCCAACCCCCCTGACATGGGCAGGGACACCTCCCACCAGACCAGGTTGCTCAAAGCCTCGTACAGCCTGGTCTTGAACTCCTCCAGGGATGGGGCATCCACAGCTTCTCTGGGCAAGCTGTCCCAGTGCCTTCACCACCCTCACAAGAAATTTTTTTTATCCTAATATCTAATGTAAATCAACCCTCTTTCAGATTAAAATGTTACCCCTCATCCTATCACTACCCTCCCTGATGAAGAGTCCCTCCCCATCTCTCCTGTAGCCCCCTTTCAACACTGGAAGCTGCTATAAGGTTTCCCCGGAGCCTTCTCTTCTCTAGGCTGAACAACCCCAACTCTCTCATTCTGTCCTCACAGGGGAGGTTCTCCAGGCCTCTGATCATCTTTGTGGCCTCCTCTGGACTTTGTCCAACAGGTCCATGTCCTTCTTGAGGGAGGGAGAATCACCTCCCTCAACCTCATGCTTCTTTTGATGCAACCCAGGACATAGTTGGCTTTTGCCCAGAAATCTTTGCCAATGAAAACTATCAATGAAAAAGATGTTGTTTACTATCTTCTGGTTTTAGATTGTTCAGTTGTAGTCAGTTTCTCTTTTTGATTTTGATTTAACGGTAGTCCTGCTATTGTCATGTATTTCTGACAGTAAGGAACTATTTCAGTTTTGTGTGGTTTTTCTAAGTTAACTCTCTAGCTTTGTGACTAACAGTTTTATGTCATGTAAATTCAAAAGATTTGCCAGGAATTTTTCTTTCTATGAAGCAAAAATTATAATAATGACAGCAACTTTGGTATCATTCATGGGCTCTGGAGTTGGTTTTCAGGACATTATAAATAACCATTACTTGCAAAAAGTAGTGTGTCAAAACAACTGTAAAATGGCAGGTACTTAAGCATTCTGCACTATCATTCAGCTCCCTTTCAATGAAATTTGTAGAAAAAATAAGAAGTTTGGCAAACTCCTCTCTCTTGTCCAAGCAGCAGGAAAGCCTTGGTTTCTACCAGTGCCCTTGGCAGAAAAGAGAAATCAAAAAATAACGCAAGTTCCCTTCCTAAGAAGCACATTCCTGCTGTGGCAGCTCTGAAGGAGAGGGAGGGACAAAATATAATGAAAAATCCATTTTTATGTCATTCCCTTTCTGTGACTTCGCATCAGTTTGTCAACATTTAGGGTGCAATAGACCCTGTTGCCATTTTATAGTCAAGCTCTCCATCCTTGTCGCGTATGAAGGCTATGTATTGGCCTTTGTGTATTCTACTAGTAGTTGTTTCAAGCTATTAGACCATGGCAGAAAGGCTATTTTTCTGTGTTCCAGAAAATACTGCCCATAACATTGAGCATCCTTCCTCCTGCATGACAGAAGGCATCTTTTGCACAACAGTTTTGGACATATTTAATGGTGCCATGAGCTAAGACTGGGATATTGGAAGGTTTAGGTTTATTTAAGTTAAAAAAAAAAAACAAAAAAACAAACAAAAAAAAAACTTCAGATACTTCTAATGTCCTTTCCCCAATGTGTCTTGCTGAACCGCTTTTTTACTGAACCATATTTATAACATGTACCTAAAAGGTGATGATCACATTTATGCTGTTGAAAAGAGTGTAAGAGCCTTTGTCTTTTGTTAATGGAAGTAATGCAGGTTTTTAAAAAGCTAAAATAGAACAATATTTATTTGTACCACCTAATTTTTTTCTTCTGCTTCTTGTCTCTCTAGAACTTCCCTATCTTTATGTAACTTAAAATATTTTCATAAGGAATTATAAAATATAAAATCATTTAAATTACACCTGTAAAATAAAGGAAATATATTTTAATGAGTTCTATCTTTGGGACTCATAAATGTGTTTCTTCATGTAAGGCCGGATCAAAAGACCACTCAAATTAATAGAAAGGGTCCCAGAGATTTCTACAGATTTCAGATTGGTCCCTTGTTAAGATTTAATTCCACACAGTTTAACTCAAATAATCACATGTGGAGCTGGTTGCGAGTGGGTTTTATTCCTTGTGAAAAATCTCAAGGAGAAATAATACATTAAAGAAATGTTTTTCCATTTGCAGTGAAAGCACCTACTGACTTCAAACTTAGTGTTTTGGTTGTATCTTTGGCAACAAGGAAAATAGTTCTGGCAATTCTAAATATACTAGCTAGCATATAATGTCAGATAATAAAGCCATTTTAGAAATTCCTAAAATGTTCATGATCAACTTGTTAACACACACAGATGAAAATAGTTAAATATACTATTTGCTCTTAAAATTATGACCTCAGTTTGAGCACTCCTAAACCTAATTTTGTGATGGGCCTTAATGAGCATAGGAAGTGGAGAGGAGTCTCTCCTTAATAAATGAGAGGGGGAAGGTGGCATGAAACCTTTCAAGCAGTTGGGTGGGTGGTTGTACAGGCCCTGTATTGGATTAAGTTTGGCTGAACTTTCTTTGTTGGAGCCTTGGAGCTGGGGGCAAGGAGCTTGTGAAGCAAAAGTTTGTCCTTGGTTAGTGAGGGGAGTAAAGCCTTTGGTGCGTTGTTCTTGGCTTCTTGTCAGCAAGGAACAGGATTATTGCCTTTTTCCAACAAAGATGTCTGAGACATCACAAGGCCTTCCCTCATCAGACCCTTTGACAGGCAGTCAGTCCTTTACAATCAGGTGTTGGTAGAGCTGGGTGATGTTGGTGCAGTTGGTGCAGGTATGAATTCTGGAGTTGGGTTATTTGGCAGGGAGGTGTTTCTAGACCATGTTCTAACTAGCTTGAAAGTTTTACATCACTTGACAGTTCTATATCAGGTTCTAGATAGCCTGAAAGTTCTAGAGCAAGTTCTATATAATTTTATTGTTCTAGATTATGTTTCTGGCTCGCTTATTGGTTCTAGTTCACCTCTTGTCACAGCTTGTCAGTTCCCATTCAGGTTATTTGCTGGGTTTAGGGCAGCCCAAGTGACATTTCTAAATCATGTTTCTAGCTTCCTGGTTGGTTCTAGGTGACCTCAGGTTCTAGAGCAAGTTCTAGATCAGGTTGTAGATCACACTGTGGTTCTACATCAGTTTCCAGGCTGGCTTGGGGCTCCACTGGGTTCTGAGGGAGGGAGGGAGAACCTAGTTCAGGCAACAGTTTTGGCATCTGACAAGGATTTGGGATACTTGCTGATGATGAGAGCACTCTCTTTGGGGTTTTTCCTTGCTTATTTCCTTCTGTGTCTCACATGCTTTTTTTATTCTTTGGGGCTCTTTTGAGTTTAAGTCCCATAGGATCATTCCATCAACTGCAGCTCTCCCAAGTTTCTGGCACGCTGACTCACCGTGCCTCTCTGGACATTCTTTTCACTGGAGGCAACATTGGAAACTGGACAAGATCCTACTTGCACATTTCCTTTGCAGCAACTGCTTGTCATGCTCCTGCTCCAGGGAGACTTGTTCAGTTGGCTTTGGCACCAACTTTTGCACCCAGAAGAAGCACTTCAGACAGGGAGGGGTGTCTGTGCACCTCACAAAGGGCTCAACACTTCTTGACAATGCTCCAGGACTTGAAGCTGCAAATGCCAGGCTAACCTCAAAGCTGAAGAAACAGAGGAATCGTGCTGGCAAGACTCAAATCTCCGCCATCACTTGCCTGCTCAGGAGACAGAGAGATGGAGCAATGACCATCGCTGCCACTGGCAGAGCCCTTCTCCAACTTTGCCTCAAGTCCCAGGCAGGTTTGAAAGGCAGGAAGAGGAGATTGCCCACTCTCCTTAGTGTTGCACTCCAGCAATAAGCTTGCCATCTCTAGAGGTAGTTGGAGCATTGGCAGCAATTACTGGGCTGACGCTGCTGCTTTGGGACTCCAATGTCAAGGGTTGAATCTCAAGCAACATTCACCCTTTGGTGGCTGTCTTTCACTTGGACTCAGGGCTGGCTTGCTGGTGCAGACACACAGAGAGGACATAGAAATAGCTGCGGCAGGTGGACCCTCACTTCTGGATGAGGAAGATGGATGACATCAGCTGGGTTGGTATTTCCATGGATGTCCCATCCCTGGAGGGGTTCAAGGGCAGGTTGGATGAGGCTTTGGGCAACCTGGGCTAGTGCGAGGTGTCCCTGCCCATGGCAGGGGGATTTTAACTTAATGATCTTTAAGGTCCCTTCCAACCCAAACCATTCTGTGATTCTGTACTTGAATTCCAAATAGGGGGTTTTCATCCTTTCCCTTTTTGCTTGCATGGTGTCCATACTGCCTAATTCTGTCTTAATTCCTGCCATTTTTCAGTTCAGTAGGTATGGTCCTTTATGCCTTCCCATGGCTCACAGTTATGAGAATTGATTTCAAGTCTCCCTTGTGTACTGCATATTTTGTTACAAAATCAGAATAAAATCTATCAATCCCTCCCTTCCAAACTTCTTGTCTTTCTGCAGACATCAAAGATGGATGACTTTTATTAACAAGATTAAACACTATGTATAGATACAGTGAGTTGTTGTAGGTAGGCAATGCAGACAAGCTAGGAAGTTCTTTGGGGCTTTCTGGTTTTAGAACTAAACAGTGAAAAGTCCTATCATCAACAGGACAGAGTTCAAGAGCAGCTTGCCTTTATGAAGTATTTATGTAAAGGATATCGGGTTACTTCTCCACACAGTGTGCCTCATTTACAAACACAGAGGTGTTTCTTGTCAGTGATGACTCTCTCAAGTCAGCCAGGTCTGGATATTAACCTGGTTCTTCCCTTGCTGTCCTTCAGAACATGGACAGTCGGTGGACCAAAGAAGTCCTTCAGCTATGTCTGTGCTAACCCATGTTGTCAAGCGGTGCTGCCAGCGACAGCTATGCAGTGGCCGTGATGTGGATATATCTCATATGGACAATGGTATAGTAGACAAGGTAAAAGGATCTGGAATGTATAAAGCAGTAATATTGCTGCTACACAACATGCTTCAGCTCTGAAAATAAAAATAAGGAACGTGTAGAATATATTTCTTTTTCAATGCTTAGTCTCAGGGACTGGTAAGATTATTACTAATGATAATGGAAGCAAGGGAGCCATTTTCTGGTAATTCATGGTCAAATACTGAGAGTTTTAAACAGAGGAGAAATACCTGAACACCTGGTCATTCACTGGTATCTCAAACCAGAAAAATAAAAGATGTAAAATGAAATCCTAACTTTTAATGTAGCCACCAGTAGTGCTTACCAGTATTTTCTTGGAAGAAATGCCTGTGCAGTAACTAAGTGTGATACTTTGTGTTTTGGTACTTTCCATCTAACTTGTGTGCCCACTATTGCATGCAAATAAACAGGACTTCTGGTGCCTGCAGGAATGGGCTCCATAATCTTAATGACAAGATTTCAAAGGCTCAGAGACATTTATGACTAAGTTTATGTTTCTAGTATACTTTTATATTACCACAAAACTGTCTGCTCTGAAGTCACTGGTGAGGGAAGGCTGGGAGAGCACAATGTGAGTGTCTTAGCAGCCCAGAGGGTTGAGAAGCTCGTCCAATTAGTTGAGCCACTTGAAGACTGACCAATTTGTACCAAAACTAGGCCGTTCAAAGTTTTTGCTTGCATTTGCAAAGGGATGTGTATGTTTCCACTGACTCATGAAGTCTGACTTTGGAAAGCTATTTTAAATTAAGAAGCAGCATTCCAAACTACCAAGAACATTCAAAATCAAACTCAACTACCTTCTGTAATAGACATATTTTCCACCTCTAGAGAGGACTTGCTTCAGCTTCAAAGGAGGAGAAATAATGACATCCAGTGGCCTCTTACCTCCCCAAACACTGTCCATGTTTGTTTTGTTCTTTAGCTTACCTGCCCAGGCACTAAAGTAGAAAATGCCCAGAGAACAGACCATACACCACCACCCAGTAGGGTCCAGACTGCAGATGTGGTTCAATTACAAATGGTTGAATTTGCATGTAAACCACCCCATTGGGATACCCTGCTCACTAGGCTTGCTAACAGAATTATTCCAATTTTCTGTTGGGGAGTTCAGTCATTATTTGGGAGTTTGGTCAAAATATTAGAACATTTAATCAGAATATCACTCTTACTTTCCAAACAGTAAATTATATATATTTATGCAGTACAGTTGGTTATTTTTGGTTTTGTTTTGGTTTGGTTTTTTAAATAGGGTCAGAAATCCTAAACACTGTGTATATGGTGTAAGTAGGTATGGATACCTGCATTGTAACTTACTAGTCACATTTTTTACTCACACTTGACTTATTCACCTTATTTAGAAATACTTTTTGTTCTTGACAAAAATAGACAATCACAAATAAGCTCTGATGCTTATGTTAATGAGGTGTGTCTTTTAGATCAGACCTCAAAATCTACATCATCTTCGTTTGGATTTTGGTTACTTTCTGTAACTCCTTATTTCAAAATTAAGGTCTGCTTCATTCATTCTTCATTCATTCTTCCACTCCAGTTTTCTGACCCAGAAATGTCAGTATTTCCATTCTACTGTTCATATTATTAGTGGAATTGCTATTGTGGAAACACACGGGAACCTGGCTCAGAGACTGCCAGGTGCCGTCCGCACAGAACCCACTCCAGGTCTTTAAGGTTGTTAAGGGCTTCAGGCTGAGAAGCTTTGAGTGGATATAAAATATTACAGCTCATTTACAAAATTTGTTTAAGAAGATAATCAGATTCTAAAGGGAGTTGATTCAAGAAATGTGTGTAGCAATATATCAAATTTCACTGTGGTCCTCTGTGATTTCATAACGATATGTGCAACACTTAATTCTCACTTACACTAAAGCCAGTTGCATTGCTTTTACAATGAAAAACTTAAAGTAAATGTGAAAATAGGCCCAGGAGATATATTCTTTTCCTGCTGCTATGGCAAATGATAGGGTTGAAAAGGGGTGGTTGCTTGGAACAATCAGTTCTCCCTGGGCATGGGAAAGGGCCCAAGAGACCAAAGAATACATCTGCTGATGATCCCTGCAAGTGTTACCACCCCCCCTCTTCTCCTCAACATCTTTTCCTGTCTGCTGCCCTTCTGTGCCTCTTTCAAAGTTTCCATGTGGAAATCAGACATATTCATCTGTCTGAACTGAACTATATAGAATTATCCAATTTTAAGAACATCTGGAGACTCCAGGAGATTTTCTGGAATTCTTTTCTTTAACAATAATTTGAGTTGTCCATGAAGTCATAGCCATTCAAGGACTTCCACAATGGATTGTGCTCAGCTCAGTTGTTAATATGTAGAAGGTAATTATGAAATAATGGATTAGCCTAGCAGTCCATCTACTCTGTTCTCCTGTTTCCTGCAGAAGCTTATGGTTACACAGAGAAGATACTGTGGTGCTTCTCCAGTACATTCTGCTAGCTTCTGTCAGCCAGGGGTTTCTGAATTTTTGAGCTGGCACTCTATACTCATGTTTTTAATTGTCTTCAGTGGCTCTTTTGCTCAATAATTTGTCTAATTATTTTTGAATTTATGTAAAATTTTGGTAGCAACAACATTCTATTACAAAGAGTTTCCCTGTTTAATAACCGCATGCAATGTGAACAAATAATCATTGGTTTTTACTTATTTTAGAACCTGCCATTGAACC
The DNA here is from genome assembly GCA_013400615.1 of Syrrhaptes paradoxus. Taxonomy (NCBI): domain Eukaryota; kingdom Metazoa; phylum Chordata; class Aves; order Pterocliformes; family Pteroclidae; genus Syrrhaptes; species Syrrhaptes paradoxus. Next base: position 148,643 of record VZTO01007778.1, read on the forward strand.
AGGTTTTTGGGTTCCTTTAGTTCCTCTGTTATGAGAGGTGGTGATCTACTGGTCCCTTCTCACCATCTCCATGCCACTTTTGATATCTCTCCATCACACACCCCCTGCTACTCTCTGATGTGCTCTCTGTCTCACAGCGAAGTCACTGAGACCAAAGCCATTCATGGACACATGTCAACTCATGTTAGGACTGCTTCACTTAGGCAGGAACAAGATACATAAAGAAGACAACTTTTGGTAATAAAGTTATATTTAAAAAACCCCAGCTACCTAAAGATTAGATTATCAATGTTTTAAAGAGCAGTTACAGCATCAGCAAGGATTTGAGAAGATTGGTCCTTAAGTTGAACCTCTGTTGCTGTTCCAAAGCAGTGAAGGAGCCATGGGCAATGCGATGGCTCTCACAGGGAGGATCACAAAGCCCAGGAGAAACCTGTCTGCATAACCACCCAAAATATTATCTGCTTGGGACTCCCCACCTCATCCCTAAGTGTAGAATAGCTTGAGCATTAGGTATTTTTAATTTGTTATATCTTGTGAGCAACTGGCTATGTTGGCAACTGCAAAGAGGCCGGGACTGTATCACAGTCTAATAAAAGCCCAAATAAAAGTTTTAAACTAGTTCACACATCTGCAGTCTGAAGGGGGGGCATTACCTAATGTGTGCTGTTCCTGCCATGCCCCTCACTATCCCCTCAGTTGTCGCAGGGGGAAAAAGTGTTACTATTATATCCTCCAGCCATTTTTATGGCCTTTTCTGAACCACCACCATCTTCAGACAAACCTCAGGAGAATTCATTAGAGGGATATAGGTAATTCTCTGAAGTGCCTGTAATTCTCACTTCTCAAGATCCTTTGAAAGTATTATAACCTACCCTCTGGTCCACAGATTCCTTCAAAGGGAGATAAAAATACATGTCTGGTATTTTTATACCTTGGATTAAAATAATCAAGATGGTCCTCTGGGTCCAACTAGTGTTTTAAAGCATTTGTTCCTCCAAGTGTTGTGATTTCACCACGCAGTCCACAAAAATAAAGTCCATAATTAATTCCCAAGATTTGAAAATAGGTGGAGGCACTTAAGCTTGTCCCCATCCAGGAGGGTGGAGAGATCTTAATAGCTCTCATTATCATTAGAAGATGAAGTATATTCAGCTAACAGTATTGGCCATCCTTCCTTGTTGTATGTAGAGGTGTGCCATGTCCAGTGGGTTTACAGTAGTGCTGCACAGCATTTTATTAGGTGATAAGGTGGGTCTTCAGATTTTGCCAAGCTGAGGCAGTTTTCCAATGATCAAGGACTACAATAGACCATACAAAAATACAATCTTTTCTTTAAATGTAGAGATATGGCTCCATTAGACAGCCCTGAGGCTCACACCTTGCCATGTTGCAGGTGCTTCCCAGGCACCATGTTTCCAGAATGGCGAAAGAGCCTGAAAAGCTGCACTATAAAACCATTCAAATGCCCTTCATTTACGGAGCTTACAATATTTCAAGACACATTTTAAAGATGTTCAAGCTGCCTTCCTTTCTGTATTCTTTCCCTTCAAAGGAAGTCGTTACAGTAAAATTCTGAGGGGCCGGGAGTAAGCAATGTCTGGCAGGGGCTGGTAGAAGTTTCCTTTGAACTCTGATGAAGAACATTTCCACTCTGTTTATTACTAAATCCACTGGCCATAGATGATCCAAGGCTCATAAACTCAGGTATGATGGAACTCCCTAGGGAACTATCAGAGAGAGAGAGAGAGGCTCTGCATGCGTGTGCACGTGTGTGTGCGTGTGGTGCGTGGTGCGTGACTTCTCTTTCATTCTGGCTGTGAGAAAAATAGTGATCAAATGACAAAAATTGTTCTGTCGTCTCAGAAAAGTAATGGTACACAGCAGCTGTTCTCAGAATGAAGATCTGGTGGGTTGACCCAGGCTGGATTCCAGGTCCCCACCAAGCCACTCTATCATTCCCCTCCTCAGCAGGATGGGAAGGGGGAATAAAATAAGATAGAAGAAATTCATGGGTCAAGATAAAGGCAGTTTACTAAAGCAAAAGCAAAGGCCATGTGTGGAAGCAAAGGAAGACAACAGATTTCTTCTCTTCACCAGGCAATGTCCAGTCACTTCCCAGGAAGCTGGGCTTCACCAGATATAGGAGTTGCTCCAGAAGTCAAGCATTGTAATAATGAATGCCCTCCACCCAACTCCTTTCTCTTAGCTTTTATTGCTGAGTAGACATCATATGGTATGGAATATCACTTTGGTCAGCTTGGGTCAGCTGTCTTGGCTATGTCCTGTCCCAGGAGCTTGCCCACCCCCAGCCTGCTGGGGAGGTACAGGGGGGAACGTTGGGGTCGGAGAGAAACCACAGTTCCCAAGGGGGGTGAGAGACAGCCTCAATGCTGTGTGAGCACTGCTCAGCAGTAGCCAAACCACTGGTATGTTATCAACACCCTTCTAGCTACCAATACATAGCACAGCACTATGAGAGCTGCTGTGGTGAAAATTAACTCCATCTCAGCCAGATCCAACACAGAAGAGAAAAATGATCATTAAAATATTGACATCACCTCTTTTTTTTTTCTTCATTTTTTTCCAAGATCTCTAGAAGTACCTCCTTTATACTTTAGAATTGCTTTGTAATTATGACAGACATTTCAACAAGTTTATTTCAGAAAGGAAAATCTGTCTTACATCACAAAGTAAACCCAACCTGCCAAAATTAGGGTGAAGGAGAAGCTCTGATGGTTTTCTTTTTTCTTTTTTTTTTTTCCTCTCCCTTCGGCTACTTTAGTTCATTACCTCACATTATAAATTCTGTGTGTTATCTTCTCATATGGCCTCACTCCTGGGCCATATATGTTTCAATCCTATATAAGAATTATTATCTTTAGTTCATCTTTAAGCTAATGGGAGCTGATAGATCCAATTGAGCAGGACCAAAAGAGAAGTAGCTAAAGCCAGCATTAGATGGTAATCCAAAACTCTGATCCTGAAAAACCCTGCTCAGCTGACACTTCTCTGTAGAGATATTTAAGCTTCATTAGCACATTAATTTTTGAAATTCCTCAGACATCAGACCAAAGAGGCAAACATTAAGCTACCTGGGGTAGGAGAGAAACCACGGTTCCCAGGGGGGTTTTGAGGATATTTTATGCACTGGCTGATAAATGTAGAACAAGCTACAAAGTAGAAATTGGCACCTAGGTCTCTCTTCCCCTCTGGGTAACCCAGGGAGGAGGCTACAGGAGTGGCTCCCTCTCCCTACTCTAGCAGGATAAAGCCGGTGGCCCCAAGGGGGTGATAGACGCTGATTGCAGGAACTTCAGACAAATGTAGGAGCTGAGGCCAGGTCTCCTGCATTCTCAGGAATACTGTAGCCCCTGGGTGTTATTTTAAGAGCAAAGCATGACTCTGCTTTGGCTCAGAAAGGACAGACAATAGTGCTCCTTTCAGGCAAGGACACAGTTAATTCCCCTTTGTCATCAAAGCTTCAGAAAAAAAGCTGAGTTAAGACAAAGTCCTGCCCTTGGAAGTTCTTGTTGGTACGAATAGGCTAGGAAATTCCTTGGTCAGCATGCAAGTTATTCTGAAGTCCTGCTCTGGAGCAGCATAGAATGGTCACCAAAGAGCAAGGTAAAGGCACAGCCTCCTAGAAGCTACTCACTGGCATAGATTTGAAGCTGATGAGAGGTTCTGGAAAGGTTAGCTAGATCCACTTAGGTAAAAATATGTAAGGAAAAGTTGCATTTTAAAGGAACTTGAATACATGCCCTTGCTTAAAGTCCAGCAAAGGTCTGCTGAATCAAAACCCAAACTCTCTTGTCAGCTGAAATTCATACTTGGTGTGGCTGAAAAATAAAAATGCCTGTCAAAGTACTTGTTTGTAAGTCTCAATCACAGCACGGGGGAAAAATAGCATCAGACATTAACAGAAGTTTTACAAGCTTTTTTTCATGAGCTTCGATTTACATTTATAAAAGCAGGGCTAATACCTGAAAAATAAAAGATGCACTCTTATCTTCCTTGTCAAGTTTTTATAATCCCCTGCTTGTGCTTGCATGGTCTCAGGAAAACAGAAGAACCATTCAAAAAAGTAGTTTACTCAAACAGCTCTTTCCAGGGGTAAAGAAATAATGAATTAACACAAAACAAATAATTTTAGCACTTGCAGTTAGTCTCAACAGCAAAACAGGTTATGATAAAATAGGGAAGGGTATGTTCCCACCAGTGTTTTTTGCTTAGATCTATGATTCCTTATTGTATGTCAGATCCTCTTCATTGATTGTGGAAAAAAAATAGTGTGTAACATGGCTGAACACAGTATTTTATTATTACTGTAATTATGTCATCTATTACCATCATTTTAGCATTCAGTTAGGATTGGGACGTGCTTGGCATGGTTCAAACATAAACTAATGAACAAGTCTCTCATTTAAGCAACATATGCTGTCCACATAGTGGTAAGATACAGGAGATGGGGCTGGAACTCAGCTGAGATGACAGAGAGGGAAAGAGTGACGGCTGGAGGAATAGCCAAATATAATAAATACCTATTAAAATCAATAACAGCTTTTCCATCGGCTTAAGTAACTTTTGGACCAAATCCTAAATGTACCATTTGGAAGATTTATAGGTTCCTTTTAATAGACATGAACAAAAGTCTTTTTTATTAAATTGTGCATTTGCTGCTGTGGCTTATGGAAACGGCATGCGTATCTACTACTAGTGTGACGGACCTCAGTTCTGACAACACTTACGCATTTGTTCAGCTTTCCGTGGTGAATGGGCTCAGTGTATAAGTTTAAGCATGTGTACAGGACTGAGGCTTTTCTTAATTTTATAATAATTTTATCCGGAGATGTACCGAATCCAGACCTACTTTTCTCCGACATTTGTTTTTGGTTTTATTCTTGAGTCTCTCTTTCTGGTTCCTTGAACCTGCATTTCTGTACACAGAGCACTGCAGGGAGCTGTACCCCTGCAAAACAGCCTGATGGACCCTCATAGAGAGGCAGCAGGGGCAGGAGAGTGAGTGAGAGAGGACAGGACATCCTCCAGTGTTATCTTAATCTATAGCTGGAGAGGTAATAGCTATAGAATGAACTGCTTTTGAGAACTCTAACCTTAAAATGGTGTTGATGATGCATGCAGAGCTTTGGAAAATATTAATTGTAGAAATCTACACTTCTATAGACAAAAAAAAATGGCTTACATTGGAGATTTTGTTCTTTTCTTAAAATAATTTTCTTTCAAAAGGAGTCTAGTATATTCTATTAAAAACAGTAACAGAAAAATAATGCTTTCCTATTACAGTGTTGGTTCCTCAAACTCTGAACACTTTGTTCTTAAAAACTGAAACCAGTGATTTATCTGTAAGTGTTCTTGAAACTGCTGAGGGAAAGACCCATTTCTTCTATTTTCACTACAGTGCTTGAATCACCAGATCCTACTGCTGCTTTATTTCAGTTTGTCATTTTAGTGCCAGAAATATCTGAAAGCTTCTCAAAGTAACATTTCTTCCATGTGAAGCTAAAAGATATACCCAGCAAATATTTCAGACTCTTAAAATCAGAATATTCAGATATTTTAATTCACTCATACTTTGCCGTCCTTTGCTTTTACATGGCTTCTTCATTTAAATCATTCACACATTTAAATTTAAGGGCTGCATATGAAAAGAAGGGACTGATGCAGATGAAATTAAATTAATAGAAGGAAGTAAGATAACAGAATAGAAAAGGTCAATGTGCTTTGGGCAGGGGGAGGGGACAGGAACAAAACAACAACAACAAGAAAAACAAGGGAACTGGTATGGAGTGTCCTTGTTAACCTCTTCCAGAAAACTGAAGACACTATAATATAGAAAAAGAATAGAAAAGTAATCACTACTGAAAATCTTTCAAGGTTCAGAAGCATGTAGTTATGTCCTTATTTTTAAAAATTCCAGTATTGTACATTTCTAAAGTCCAGCCAGGGATAAAAGTAGGTGTGCCAAAATACTGTTGAGAAAGATTCATTTCAAATGTTGCTGGACCTAACAGGAGCTGGACATGGAAAGAAAATCATGAGAAATCTATATTGCTTGAGATTTATTGACGATTTTGTTGATCCCAGATGTTTAAATGATTTATGTAAGCTACAAATACTTGAGGACTTATCCAGAATCAATTCCAAGATTTTCAAAATTTGTTTATCGCTGGTCTAAATGGCCCACTGAATCTGAAATGATGAAGTAACTCTGTTTTCCCTTAAAATGTGAAAGAGCTGATGAGGCTAATGGGAGAGCCAAGTGGGGATGGGATAATTTCTTGGTTACACTTTTCAACCAGATACCCAGGCAAAACATTGCCTGTCTATAGGGACAACCCATGCACAACAGAAATTCAAATCTGGGCATAGGTGGGATACCTACATCCCCAGCTTCCACTGATTTTATTCTTGATGTGGGAACCTCCTGTAAAGTTGAGATCCAATGCAGCAGTTGGATCTGTAACCTTCCTGCTCTCTTTTCCTTTGTATATGATCAGCAGTCATGGCATTGATTTTGCAAATACAGTAGCTGCTCTCTGGGTTACTTTCTCAAAGAGGTAGCACAGCAGGGGAAAAAAATCAAATACACTGTAAAAGTTATTATCAAAGTTACTTTACCTCTTTAAAATGTGGAAGTCCTTAGTCTTCTGGCATTAATATGGAACAATTTAAAGAACAAAATGTATTCAATATTTTGCATGGAGTGACTTCCATGAGACTTTGAGGGAAGTTAATAAATCAACAGAAACCACTTAACTGCAGCATTTTCATGGGTCCAGTGGAATTCTAAGCAAATAACAGGTTTGTAAGAATGAAAAGTCACTTATACACACAATCTAACATTCAAAGGAGTGTAAAAGATGCTTAAGTGTTAATATTTTATGTAGCCTTTGCACTCAGTAGTAATTGCAAGCCATTAAAAAGAACATTAAACCATAGCTGTTAGCACTGGCACAGCCCCAAGTAAACAGTGAACCCTCAAGGAAGGGGGTTAATTGGTACAAGAAGAGGTAATTTATTAAGGAACACTGCAACCCTGTATACACCCAAAAATCAGACTGAACTGCAAAAGTTTTGTGTGAATATTACATCTGATAATCAGATTCTTTTCCTACACTGCACTTTAGAGTCTCAACCTATTCAGAAAACTGAAAAAACAACAAGGTTTTTCTATGTGGCTCCAATAAACCTTTACCTGGTGCCCTTCAGTCTGCTGCTTCCCCCTTCTCTCCTTCATGGAAAACCTCTTGCTCACTAAAACACAAGCTTATCAGTAACAAAAGGACAATCAGACCAAGTGTGTGGGACTACCGTTGCTTTTTTTTGCTAGGTTTGACACAGTGTGCTAGAGCCTTATTAGTCCTGCGTAGGTCCAATTACCTTTTTCTGCATTGATAACCTTGTATTTTTATGACTCTTCTTAAAAGGCCACCTTCTACAAAGTTATGATCTCTTAAGGGGGGGATAAGGTCCCACCTCACTGTCTCATGAACAGCTTTTTTTTTTTTTTTAATGACCACTCAGAAAAAAACGGTTTAGTAGTTTAGACATCAGGAATGGTTTTCTGCCTTCAAATCTCCACTTGCCACTGTAAGTTTGGGACACATCCTCCTTCCAACAAGCCTTAGGAGCAGCACACCATTAAGAAAACTACCCAGAAAGCCTGCAGACCCAAGGGTCAGATGCAGCCTCCAGGCTGAAAGAAAGGGCGTCAACATTTTCTGTCTCTCTCTGGCGTAGTCTTTTTCTTGATCTGCCATGCGGATGTCTCCTACATATCTGGTGTTTTAAGTTTTACATGAAAGGTGCACAGAGTACATGGCAGATGTGCAGTTTGGAAAGGCCAAATTTGATTCTTTGGTTTTTAGAAATTTTGTACATCAAGTCGAATTCAAAGCCCATTGAGGTCATTGGTAATTCTCCCACTGTGCTCAGCAGGGTTTGGATCAGGACCATGAACTAGAATATCTTGAAATCAGTGTTTAAAAGCCTACACAAACTAAAACCAGACTTGTGAAACCCTCTCTCCCTTCTATGTTTCACCTCCCCTGGAAAGGTAGCACAAAAGCAGGAAATGAGGAATCTGTTAGCTGTGAGGTTTTCTAGCTGTGATCCCCAAATTTTCCAGTTGGTCTGTAGAGGAACCCAGAAGAGTTGCATCTGTTCAAATTATTTTATTAATCAAAACTAAAAGGGAAGCCTAATACACTAAAGTGGTTTGCCATTTTATCTGTTTTTATGTAAATTATTTTGCATTACTAAATGCCGTTGTTCAGGGAGGAGCCGTTATTTCTCATACAGGAAATAATTTACCTCTAAAATTCAATGCATTGATAGCTATACGTTACATTTTCCTAGGTCTAATTTAAAGAAGTGTTTAATTTCCCTCAGTGTAGATCCCACTCCTGTAGCCTGTGTTACTGTTATCGTGTACTTGGGATAACAAAGGATCTACACTAGTATAGAACTAGTGTCAATGAAAGAAAAAAAAATGACACTTCAGTTGTTATAACGACTTCAGATTTTCTGATCTTGTATTCTTATACAATAAGCCCAAACCAAGCCTTAATCTTGGAAAATGGACTAGAAAAAAACTTTGTGAATTTATACATAGTACTTTTTTTCACTTCTAATTTCTGTTTCGTAAGATTTAACAAGGGTTTTGTGTGTAAAACTAAAGCAGCTTAAAATTATGTACAGATTAAAATACAATTTTGAATAACAGTCCCAATAATTTTTAGGTTTCTTTTGCTAGTTCAGCTATTCTTTTCAATTTCTTTTCTAAGCTTTCTTGTTTATTCATCATTTTTATTGTTCAACTATAAGCCCTTGAGGCTTTCAAAGTAATGTTCCAGTATTTGTCACCCAACTGTATTAAAAATATTATTCCAGTTCTTTATTTTCCCTTGAAATGTCATCCAAGAATATATTACATAATTCCAGCCTTTATTTTTGTACTACTCATGTGAACAGAGCTGCTTAATTCTGCATGAATTGGAAGTAAATGCCAGCAGTTTGTTTGAAAAGAGCTATTACGCTGCAAGGCAGTATCTAGAGTATCCCTACACACACTGACTCAGTATATCAGAAAAGTGCCAACGATACTTGTAATAACACCACATATGTTAAAAATGTCATTCTTCCAAAGAAAAATCTATTCTACATGAATCCAAGGGCATTAAGAGAAATTGTAGAACTTTCAAAGTTTCTCTAAATTTTTTTTCCAAAAT
>VZTO01007778.1:162668-198391 GCA_013400615.1 Syrrhaptes paradoxus
TGCCTTTGGCTTTGCTATGCGTATAAGCTTCATTTTGCCATGGAACTGTATTTCTGTCTTTTGACTTCTCACGTATTTTCTGTTGACTTTTAAATTTCTGTCTGAAAATCTTTTTCTATCTCATCTTCTCCATTTTGTTCCTCTCATCTGAGCATAAACTATGTACCTGTCTTCTGCTTTTGAGACTTAGACTGTCAAAAAGCTTTCCCTAAAAGTTTCTTACTAGACTTCCCCCTTTTCCTTTGCATTGGTAAAGTTTGCAAGTGTCTTTTTAGAACAACCACTTGAAGCAGCTGTCATCTCTCCTGCAGCTTCTGTATCCTATTGTTTGTTGTTCTTTTCTTGCTCACTCACCATTCTTAGGATATGAAACTCAAACATTTAGTAATCACTAACACTCAGACTACTCTTCCCTACCAGTCAGCATTGTATGTAAAATAGCTACTGCTATAGTAGCTCCCGTCTGGTTTTGAGACAAAATGTCTTCAGTGCATTTGTCCAAAAGGTTTCAGCTACCACCTCCTAGTTTTCAGTAGGGTTATGATATTTTTGCTTTTTGTTCTTGAATCTGTTTACACTTACAGGTATACAGAGAATTAATTTCTTATATTTTCCCAAAACACAGCTTGGTTTGACCAATCCAGTTCTCACAGTCACAGGCAACCGCATAAAAGATGCACCTTTTCCAGCAGTTCACAAAACATACTGCATGCATCATAGTATACCACAGGTAATGTCTGGGTATATATATATATATATATATATGCTAGGACTTACACTTCTATTAAAAGACAGAAAGGCACAACTGTGTTTTGTAGGAAGTGAGCAGGAGAGTAAAAAGAAGGCATCATGAGCTACCTCTGCAATAGCAGCTCCTGGATAATCCCAGCAAATATACACATCTTTGAAATAAAACACAAAAAAACCCACCGCCTTTTTTTTTTTTCCTTCATCCTTCCAAAACATGCTAATCCCTTCTGTAGATGCTGTTTCCCTGTGATCTGTCTCTGAGCTTTGGTTATGTGATAAAACCCTTTCTTCTTTCTGTTTCCCTGCTCATCTATTTTTTTTCCAAGTTGACATCCAGATATGTTCTTTCCCTTGGAAGATCACACCACAGTTATCTAATCTGTGACATTTCTGATATATTGAAAAATGAATTATTTGAAAATAAATATCTACTTGGAAGGTATAGAGAGAGTTCAAGCAGGAGAAACACTAGTTCCTGACAAACTCTGTGTCTAAGAAGAAGATGAGCACCTGAAATCAATGGCAGTTTCTTTCCTGTGTTATCTTTCCACGTGCAGACTAAATCAAGGCATTCATACTTGAAAAGCTTGAAAGTTCCCATTCTGAACAAGATGCCAAAACTTTATCTGATCAAAGCAGTATGTAGGCCATTTTCCTGTGAGCACAAGAAGACTGATTACGCAAACTGGAGATCCAACTCCAGACAGCTACATCCACAAGACCTGCAGATAGTGCTGAGGAGATAGAGCCAAGACTGATACAAGCCCTGCTTGTTTTGAAAGCCATATTTTCTCCTGATGGACTTAAAATATTGCTCCAGTTTGCTCTGCAATGTGTATACCTTTTTTGATACCTGCCCCAAGCTAGGAGATGTTGTCATATTTTTTAGATGACTGTATAGTTTCAGTTTTCCATAAAGTTTTCTGTTGTATCAGTAAGAGAGCAAGGAAATTACTTGCCTGAGAGGTAAATCTGAAGGCTCAGAGGTACCATCCAGCTGCCTGAAAAAATCTCATGGGACAGGGCCCTCAAACTCTGCAGTGTTTGGACTGAGCAGAAGCACACCTGAGATACCGACCTTTGGTGTCTGTACATGTGTGTCCAATGACAACTTGAAGTGTTTTCCTACTTCTGCAGTAAAGCACTTCCAGAAGTTTGGAGTTCCCCTCCTATCTAAGACCAAAGGATCCTGTGTCCATAAAATGCAAATAGCCTGACATTCATTTTAACTTATCTGTGCACATTGATAGATTAAAAAAGAAATATTTTTCTTCCCAAAGAGTTTCCAGAATAATTCATCAGTGTTTGCTTGGTGTTCAGATTTTGCAGTAATATGCACTACGTAAATATGTAGACAGCTTAGTTTCATTACACAGATATCACTACCCATGTGTTATTAAAAAAATAGATTGAAGGAGAGGCCATATTCTTTGAAACACACTGTAGCTTCATCTGTCAGATCCTGAAGAAAGGTAAATTTACCTTCCATTGATCATTTCCTACTGACTTAGTAAAAATATTGAAAAAGGGAAAAGGCTTAGAAGCATTTACCATATTTGACCCTGGGTTGCAAAATCAATGGAAACTTGCCATGCTTTAAAAGGTAAGCAAAAAAAAAAGAAGAAAAAGAAAAGAAAAAAATAAAGATGCTAAAAATAAATTGGTAAAAGAGAAAAGTTCCATTAATTTTAGGTTTAAAATATGAGCCTGAGTAATCAAGGAAAGTATTTTTACTGCCCTGTCAATATTTTTCCTGGAAGCTCTGGTAAATAGACTTTCTTTAGATCTGTAGCGTGCGTGCCTAATGGTCTTAGGTGTCTCTTACCGCAGAAAACTTTATCCTTAAGAAATACAGTAAACAGGAACTCTGTGGTTACGTAGTTCCTGAAAGAAAAAAAAAAAAAGAAACATGTTCACTGCCATGACACACAGACAATTTATACTGATTTAAGAAGAAGCTGTTCCCTTCTATTTTGAATCTTTCATGTCAGCCTTTGTTTCCATTGCATTAAATAAATCTATTTTTAAAACCTATCAGTGAACTGAATCATGTTTTCTCAGTCATTTGAATTAACATCCCCATAACCCCAGGAGCCCAGCAGAAGTGCTGGAAAGCAGAAGGGAGTTTTTTTGCCTTTCTAAAGCTCTGTTTATTTACTTTGCTGGGGAAAAAGATCAGCCATCTTCTCTTCTGAATCAGCAGCTCATAGAAGCTGTGATCCATCCAAGACTGAACTGAGCTAGAAAAATTATCTGAAGATCACTTAGTAACATAATTCTCCCAGGTTCAGTGTCACCTCAGTCATGTCTTTTTTATCACGGTCTTTGCTAGCTGCCACTAGCGCAAGTGAAATAACACATCTTGTTGGCTCTGCTCATCTCCCCATGAGCTGTGGCTCATCCCCATAACCTGGTTCCTTGAGTAACACTGTACCTACGTTCACAAAGAAGTCCATCTTTCCAGTCTCCCAGATGGATGTGCAGTTCAGTTGTCTGACAGAGGGGAAGGCTGGCATTACAAAACAGTGTGTTAGCAGGGGAATAAACCTCAGTATCCAGTGCTACTGTGCTGCTAAGCAGACCAGGCACTCTGTCATCGTGCCTCACTGGTATGAGGTCAGCCCATTCTTGACCACAGCACTAATCAGAATTAATAGTTAGGAAGAGTTTCTTCTTGTATTAACTCCTGATGAATGGCATTTGCAGGTGTCCTCTCTTTTGGTCTGTTCTTTTATTCCAATGATCTGCATATTCTTATCTTTCTCAAGAATCCTCTATTATTTTAGTTAATTTTCTGCTTTGGCTCAAGCACTTCATTTTTGTCAATGTAATTTCTGTCCGTGTTTCTCATTCAGGTGATTTAGGTGTAGTGCACAGCAGCAGATGAAGATGTTGAAGGATCTCTCTTTTCTATTGGACTAATGTCTATTGCTTTGTACCCTCTTCATAGTCGACTTCATTTTTCCCAAGGAGCACACCTCACATTTTTCTCAGTCCATTTGCATGGACACTGCAAGAAACAAACAATCCTTCCAGCCTGTGTTGTCAGCAGTATTGTCTCTGAAAAAAAAAAAATTATTTTTCACACAAGATATAATGTCAAATTAACTTTTTCACTAAAAGTTGTCAGGCTGCCAAAATTGGAGTTGAAACAAGGGGAGGAGTCAGGTTTGATTAATTTCCCAAGATGAAAAAGGTGAGGTGAAAAAATTTTTCAAACAGTTATCAAAATGTTCTGCGACTCTCAAAATTAAAATTTTTATTATACTTTAAAATAACCTAATTCAAACACCAAGATGGGGGTTGGGGGGAGTGGAGAGAGAGTGAAGGAAAACACACAAGACTTGACAAAGCTTTTTTCAGTAGACTTTTAAAAATTTAAAGTATTTAGACTGATTTTTGGTGAGTGGCAGATACAGTCTAAAAAACTCTTCTGAAGCCAAAACAAAAGCACCAACTACCACTTTTAATCCAGTGTGCTAATTAGATTACTGAAGTAAACCACATAATTGCTTTCAGTGACATAAGATAAATAATACTCTGCTTAATAAAGTTTGCTCTAGAAAAAAATTATTGACTCTTTTGGTAGCCTGTCCAATGAAACAGGCAGAATTTTTGTGGTATTTGTTCCTCAAAAAGTATCTTACAACGTGCCTTTTTTTTAGTGAACTTTCTAGGGGTCCTGTAAACTGTGAGTTCAGATCCCTTCAGAGAGAAGAAAAAAAAAAGAGAGAAGAAAAAAAAAGAATCTGTGACTCCAGCATCTTCAAGGGATAGTGCACCACTAATTATTTTCAGTGTAATTCTCTCTAAATAATTAATAACTCCCTTTCAGTTCAAATGTAATTAATTCTCATTCTGGACTGACAAGAACCCTGGGTCTGTGAATACCGTCAGTTCTATTATAAGTAAAGAATTTTTAGAGCAATTATGAATGACCAATAAAGTTGATTTCTTCAAAATTATTTCTGGCGCAGTTAATGTTATCGATTATATCACCATAGTATCCTTCATGTGGCTAGTTGATACGTACTGAACTTCACAGAGAACTGAAGCACAATGCTCTAAGTCCAGAATAACACCTTTGACGCCAGCAATGGCTCTAAGAGTCAGTGGCAAGGTCAGCATTAGCACCTTCCCGGAGCATGGTGAATCGCACACAGCAATCGCGACGGTGCTGAAATGCTCACTCACTATTGCTGTGCCTCCACAAATCTCGCTCCTACCTCTTAGTGAATCTAGCCCTGAGAACTGGCACAGTCCCCTCGGCGATAGCCGTGTATTTACAGCACGTAACAGCAATGCTCTGATCCACCCACCAGCACGAGATCGGTTTGTACGAACGGGATTGTGCAATAAACAAAACATTAACTGTATCCGAAAAGCTTTTCTCTGCTCAGCTTTCAGCTTTGTACTGTTTATTTTTGTTCAACAACAAAAACAGATGTTTTCTGATGTTTTTGCTTCTCCAGATGTACCATTTAAAATGTTGTCAGCTGTTCAAAGACACTGCTGATTTTTGGAGAGCAGAAAGAGCTGTGGGAAGTTAGCTGTCTGGCACTGGAAATTGAATTTTCTAGGTGCACAGTCCATTTCTTTTCCAGTGGACACACCATGATTAAGGATTCACTTAGGAGTTCTTCGAAGGGTCCCAATGTGGCTTGGGCCCGCAGTGCAAACTGCATACATCTCAGCAAATTGGCCCTTGGCGTGAGCAGGACGTGTATTAACGTACAGATCACAGCTGCCAAGACACACAAATTCTCCGTGTGATCGCTCAGATTTCTGGTCTCTCTCTCGTTGGGGAGGAAATGTCATGATCACATGGAGACTTAGCATGAGAGGCCACTGTAAAAAACAAATAAAATAGAACCATATTTTCTGACTGGAAACAGAAACACAGTTTACCATCAGATTTTTACTGCAATAGTGTTACTTCAAAGTATAAGTAATGCTACATTTTTCATACAAAGAAATAACTGAAGGGGTTTTTTTTCTGGTTTGTTTTTGTTCCATAAAAGCAAAGGCCAAAAAGGTCTGACTGAATTCTGCATTTAGATTTGGAGAGCAGTTTCCTCGAGTGTGCATATTTTGTTATGATTCCATATTTAGCTCAATGCTCATATCCAACTAATGTGTTGGACTGTATATGTGCAGCAAGGTGAAGCTGGTGTGAATTTATCACATCTCAAAAATACATATTTGGCTTTTAGACTTACAACATGGGAGAGACTTCTTTAAGCCAGAAGATTATAGTCTTGATAACTTGAAAAAACAGAAACTGTAGTTACTTGCATATTCTTGCCTGAGGATCTGAAATCAATAGTGTTTTTTTTAAATCCAATTTACATTTGTGTGTATTTAGACTCTTCTGCTGCAACTTACCAGTCTCACATGTCCCATAAGGCACTACTCTAGAAGGGAACCTGATGAAGGCTTAATCCTAAAATTCAGATCAATTATTTAATTCATAGCAACATTGAACTGTAGACTGAAAACTTTCCTAATACTAAAGCAAATAAGATAATTTCTATTTTGCAGTGTGGATTTCTATTACATTTTGTGTATCATCATGCTCTGTAAAACCCATGTAAATCAGTATAACTTCAGAGTTTCAGATTAATGTTTTCTTGGCTTCTAAATTAACTGTATCAATCACATCACAAAAGTTCATTACTTTTGGCCATTTTTTTGAGGAAAAATAGCCACAACTTGGTGGCCCAGTCCCCTGATGGACTTCCTAGAGGCTTCCTCTTTTAAGAATACACAGCAGCTGTAGCTCCAAAATGCTGCAAAATTACCTGACTTCAAAGCAGTTCACCGAGCACACTGACCTAAATCTGGACCTCTGTTCATTCCACAGAAATGTGGAAATGCTTGGATATTGTGCTGAACAGGAATAAAAGAATCCAGCTGAAATGTCAAAGAAATACAAAGTGCAAAATACAGAATCATTAATTTAGAGAGTGACCTAGGACTTCTTTTTCTCTTTTTACAGTAAAAGCGAAACACTGATCAATTCATCCATTGATGAGCTTGATTGAAAGGGAGCAAATGTAAAACCAGACAAGGAAATATTTCCTTTATATTGTGAGAGCTTCCTCCTAGAAAACTCAACACCACAAATCATCACAGAGGCCAGAAGTTCCTAGGATTATGAAAGGCTTGGGTGATACAATCACTCAGTTACAAGTAGACATTAAGAAACTGATGGAAGAGAAACTTGCTTCCAGAAATAAGCCAGTTTCAGACTGGTGGAAGAGACCTTCCTCCTGAGTAGATCAGCCTAGATCTGCCATGCTTAACTGCATACTCCCAATTAGTCTGTGGCATGTGTCAAAAAGTCTTAACAAACTGTAAACTGTTGGTTTGATTCAAGTTTTACAGTTGTATTCTGAGAATTAAGTGTTTATAAAGAAATACTCAGGACACAGTTACACTGTTCTTGATCCATATCTCTTGATATAGCGAACAAAGAGCGTTCTTATAGAAGAACATGTGTGCCATGAGAAAAGACAGTCATCAGTTCTTGTCATTCCTGAGAAATCTTTGTCTAACTTATTTTCAAGAATCTTCAGTAACTACCAGTGTTGATAAACAGCCTATTACATATCTGCTCTGTCCTCATACTGAAAAGATTTTTTTAATAACATTTAAGCATGCATCTCTCCTGCTACACTCTAAGTACGTTATTTCCCACTTTCAGTATGGAAAAGTTTCAATTCTCATCCTCTTTATGGTAGGTTATTCTGTATTTGAATGTTGTTATTGTGTTGTGCTTCCCTCCAACCTACCCTTGAAAAATAAAAATTCTGTTCAGTCTCTTCTCCTGGGCTAGGTGAGGCAGCGTACTTCAACAGTGCTTCTCAGTAATCAATTTGTATGGCTAATTTGTACAGCACTTGTCTCTTTGTGAAGCTTTTGCAAGAATTACTTTGAGATTTTTCATGTTCAAAACCAACAATGTGCTCATTCTGTCTCATGAAACTTAAGCATGACAAGCAACTAACCTGTAAATAAAGTTTGGTCCAAACCTGACCAAAATCAAATACTTCCTTTATCATCTCTGGCTTGTGAATCAGGGACACATGAATGAAATAATTTTCTAGTAAATACAGCATAAATATTTTTTAAGGAAAACCACTCCACCAGCTGTTTCTTTTACCCCATCTCAGTTCCAAATACATTCCCAAGCTGCTCATGTTGTTTCTACAGAGATTGGGGCATATTTATTTTTGTCATTTGAAGTGGTATGTTATCTGAAGTTTTTAATTGACTGGAAAAGCTGAGTTCTTTTAAAACTGTTTTTCAATAAATGATCATCTTATCAATGTTGGCCCATTATAGTGACATTTACTACATTTCATTACAATAAAACTTTCAAAGAGTGGAAAAAGAAAGGGTTGATGGATACTGAGCTAAGTAAAGGTTGTAACATTCCTGTATTTTATCAGCACACAGCAAACATGAAGCAGTATTTTCTGTTGTTCCTTTCCTGGTGAAAGAGCTATTGGAAAAGTTAATTTCAAAATGTGATTCTCTCCATATTCATTGAAAATGTTTCATTCACTAGAAACTCAACATAATTAAAATTAAATTTTGTCAGTGTTATTTCTCTTCTTCAGATCCTTCTCCCAGCAGTAGTGATATTTAAATTATGCCCATTTCATACCTAGGGAGAGATACCATCTGGATCACAGTTTATCCCCTTATTATGGGAAATCCTAGAAAGCCATTCTTTAATATTTTAGCTTATTTTTTTTCCCACTTCAAGTTTGCCTTAATATATGAGAAATGGCCATTTATTCAAATGACAGGCAAATTGTGAGAGACTCAGACTTCAACTAAATACCTAAAGATTTAAATAATTATGCAAAGTTTATCCAAACAATTTGAACCTCTTCACTTAGCACCCCTGGCTGGAGATCTCACAAGAATATGGAGGCTGTCTTGTGACATGTCCAGTACTTCCTGTTTCTGGTTAATATTTTGGCCTTTCTCTGTTCCTGTCTTGGTATTTTGGCTTTTATTTGTTCCTGTCTAGGTATTTTGGCTCCCCTTGGTTTCTGTCCTAGCTGGAAACCAAAAGTGCAGATGATGTGAAAATGAAAAAATAGTTAATAATATAGCTAAACAGAATATTTCATATTCTAAAAGTTTGATTCATGTTCAGACTTTAAAATGAGGAATAATTTTGTTACCTCTTGTTTTTTTCAAAACTCATATGCTTCTTCCTACCATAAAGGCTCTTAGAACAGTATTTTCTTGTTAATTTGTGGCAGCTAGGCTACATGACTTAGCACTGTACTTTTTGTGATGATTAAACCTCCAAAAAAATGACATTGAAATCAGTTAAATTTTTCTAAGAAAGTAATTGATCCATGTCTTTAAGGGAAAAAAAAAAGGAACAGGAAAAAAATGGGTCAAGAAAGTTCCTACATGAATTTTTTTAGGATAATTAGTGGGTTAGAGTTTCCTTGCAACAAGTGGGTATTTTCCAGCTGGCCAAGGGCAGCACTGATTTCAGATCCAGCATGTCTGATGAGTTTCTAATGAAATCCAAACAATGTCTGCCCTGGCTCTTTGCAAATAGAGAAATCTGTGCTTAAGCCCTGGAAGGCTCTAAGGCACGAACTCTTTTGTGTCAGCTTGGAGATTTGCAAAGGTTTGCAAGAAAAGAACTTCCCAGTGAGTCCAATGTAATGGCTGTCAGAACTGCCTGTTCTTCCCTCCACACTTGGACACACCTTCTCCAAAAACACCCAGTCCAGCTCATAGGCTCTGACAGCAAGGATCGAAAACTAGCTGCAGTTGATGAACCCTAGTGATTCTGGAAAGGTCCTTCAGGGCATCAAAGCATAGGTCATCTCAGATCCCAGGCACTCCCTTCAGTGAGGGGTGGCCAGATAAATAAGCAAGGAGATGAGGGATTTAAAAATAAATCATATTGCAGTGAAAATGCCGCAAGAACCTGTGGACTCAGTTATTTCTAATATTTACAATATAATTTCCAAAAAAATTTAAAGACCAGCTGCAAAGCTTTAGGAATGGACAAGTAAACCAATAAAATGAGCCCAAGTACTAATGTGAGGCCACCCAGGTTCCTTCCCTCAGTAGTTACCAAAGTAAATGTGGGATGTGGGAGTAGGTGTGTCTTCCCAGAACTATGTCCTGTCTCAAACAGGGATTTCATCTTGCTTCCATGACAGCAGCAGATCCCAGGTCTTCCCAAATCACCATAAGTGGGGGAAGCCCCTTCTTTCATGGATCCACCAACCTCAGTTCCTGGCAGGATAGCAGCTCCCAGCTCCCCCGTTGCATCCTACACACCATTGGGTGTGAATAGGTTGGCCCTTTGCTGTGAGTCAATCTTCAAGGGCCAACAGCTTCAGACCCTCTGGAAATGCTGGCAAGGTCTGAAGGTAACAGTACTGCAGCCCAAGGCATGGCTGTGTTCCTAGAGAAAAATGGCCAGAAATTCAAAAATAATTAGTGATTTTCCTAACTGGTTTTTAGCAAGGAATGAAAACCACTCTGATAGTCAAAATGCAAGAACTTCGTTCTGGCTACACACTAAGTGGCTACTTACCTGTGACTTATTAAATATTATAAACAATAATATTAATAGGATAGATTGAAAGGTAGTCAAATACTACAAAATGAGAATTTGGCCTCCAGTGAACAGCTCTGTCCTGGCTGCCAGCAGGTCAGGACACCACTGCAAAGCCTGGTGGTGTAAAACTCAGTGCAGAGAGGGAATTAATACCAGTATCCAGTTACTATGATCCCATTATTGGAGGACTGAGGTCTTGGTGTTGGAGAACAATTTTCTGGGAGGACTGAAATCTCTCTTGGGAATTAATCTGCCCTGTGTAATTATTTGTGCATTCACATGCTACTAGTGTCAGCGAAGAAGAGGAATGAACTGTCTGGTGAAACTTGCCTGGATTCTTCATTATTATGATGCTTCATCTCCTAAGGTGACAGGTATTTGATGCCTTTCTCCATCCCTCTCCTTTAAAGGTTTTAATGTATATTAAAAAAAAAAAAAGGAAAAAAATTATTAGCACTCAACTGAAAATGTGAGTAAGCAAATGCATTTGGCTCTGACTACATGGAAAGTTTATTCTGGAGACAGAGGTGGTTACTGTGACCATAATTTTACACAGACAGTTACAAGTAGTTATCTTGGTGGGTTCTTACCATTTTAATGTGAAGTTCTCTAGTGTTTCACTTTTTAGTATTTTTCAATAAATAAAGCAGAATGAATTCCAGCAGTACAAACTGCCAACTACTTTCCCAACCACTTCTCTTTACAAAGGATAATTTATAATGATCAAAGATAAAGTATTAGGCTTGAAGAAATACAGCCTCAGGTTTAAAAGCTCATCTTATGAAGTAGATATCTTAAATACTTTTTTCAGGCCTCGTAAATTTGATTTCTTTTTCCTTAGCTCTTTAATTGTTAGGAAGGCGAAAAGTTCAGAAATACAGTCTCATTTGTATTCCCAGGAGTTTCTAATCATTGCTCCATTTAGCTGCAAGAGCACAGGCCAGTCTTCATAGGCGCTGAATGTGTATTACTGACCATCACGTTTGTTTTGGAAGAGACCTATTTAACACTTCTCTGTCAGAGATAATCTGAGCACATGATAAATTCTCTTCCTGTTCTATGAAGAGCACAGCATCGGATCCCTTGGATGACAGCTGCTAAATACTAGCACAATGAGAAAGATAAGATCGGTTATTGTTTTTTTTAAAGGCAAGGCATATATCATACTCGTGCCAGGCATAAAACAAAGAGAGTTCTCAAGTGACAGCAGGCAGGCAGAGGACAAAAGCCAGTGGTCATGTTCTCCCATGCAACCCCCATCAACTTCCCGCAATGGGTGTTTGGGGGTGCAGCGTGCCCATGCACACGCCCTTGCATTTGGTCTCAGTTCACTTCTCCAGAGTTATTCTGTCAGTATATGGAAAAGCAAAATATACCTATATACCTGGTGAAGATTTAATCTCAAACTGCAGTGAGTCACTTAGGCACTTTCTTGTGGGTGACGCATTTCTTTAAAATATATAGATTCAAAATATAGAATTTTGAATTGCTCTGTCTTTACAAGTTTTAATTATTAATAAATTTCAGTTGTATTTAAACATGTCTCACAAATGTCCTCTTGAGTGACCTCGCGTGCTTTTCATGTCCTCCTAAATGATGCATCAGTACAAGGAGGGCATGAAGAGTTCAGCATTTTTTTACTGGATAAGAAGAAGATACAGCAAAAAAATGAAAAGCTCATATATTTCAGATTTTCATAGTTTTTAACCCTGAAATGCAGCATAAAACATATAAGCCATAGATTTCAATTGAATTGAAATTCAGGGCTCCAGAAGCACAACAGCAGGACAATGGCTGTTAAATGGACAGCCTCCATACCTTCTAAGCACTCCAAAATAAAAACTACAAAAATAAAATGCTTAAGCTTACATTAGTAGAGCCTAAACCATACTACAAAGGAGATACACTCCAACATCCTAATTTCTGTCATATCACAATCATATAACGTGTGATGATATAAGAAGTTACCTCATAGTTAGGAACTTAAAACTGAGATGGAGCAAATAAGGGTAGGGAAAAAGAAGCCACTTTCAGACTTTACACATTAAAAAAAAAAAAAAAAAGTGAAGTATTGAAAAATATCAATGGAAGGTGAATTCAGCCCTGTTGCAATCTTTTCACATTGTGAGTTGGAAAGCTGTGTTCGCAGGAGGTGAATCACTCATTAAATTCAGCAGACCAGATTTGCTGATTTTTCTGGAACCCTCTGATGTGGGTGAGATAACAGAATGAGGCTATCACCCATCCCTGCATGGCTTTAGGTGCAGGGAGAGGCACGATGGTGGGATTACTTCTGGGGAAGAGCTCAACTTCTGTCTACAGGGCATAAACATCTAAATGCTCCAGGATGATGCATTTCTTGTGCTGTCATTGCAACACGATACTTCTAATCTCTCAGTTTCATCGCACGGTGTCTCTGAAATCTGCCTGTCAGTTAGCAACTCCAAATTCAGTGTAGCAGCACATTAAAAGTGAGCTCGCGAATGACCAAGTAGCTGTGAAGCAGTGTCTGCACCACGCAAACTCAGAAAACATCACAGCATCCTCTCAGGATGTCTGCTTCTAAAAATTTTACCTAAAATTGAAGCCAGAACTTACACCTATGGGGCATGAGGGACCTGTTACTGTACTATGAGAAGGAATATGATCCAGAAGATGACTTTCTCTCTCCACACACTGGGAGGGCAATCATTTAAAAATTCTAGTATTTGTAACTGGCTACAAAAGAAAAAAAAATTTGGACATTTCTCTGATTACCATAATATAGTTCTAGATTATCCTAACATGGTGCCATTTGATGTTCATAACTTTACATTCAGGACTCTACTGTATTAAGTCACTGGAGCTTCCCATTGTCAGTAATCCTACCTTTGTTTTAGGCAGCTGTGAAGGATGTTGAATTGTTTAAACAACATGTAAAGTAAGAACAATGTCTTCACTTTCTTTGGAGCTGAATAAGGGCGGTGTGTGTGGGGTGTGCTTCGAGAGCGAAGGAGGACAGGAAGGCGGAGGTGAGAGAAAGGGAGCAAGGTTATGAGGCTAGTTAGATCAACAATTAGTGACAAGTATTCTTGTGGCACCTATGACAACCAAGATTGATCAGGTATTTCAGAGCTCAGAAATGCAAGGCATTTGGCAACCTCTGATCTCTAAATTCAATTGATCTTTTTCCAAGAGTTTTTCAAACTGATGACCTTTACGAACCTAATTAGATGGTAGGAATCAGAAAGAGGACACTGGAGAATTTTAATAAAAGGAATTGGATTGTTTCTTCATCTTCACAACCTGGGATTTATGAGGGAATTGCACTGGCTTTGCAGCAATGTAAAATAAATAGACATTAGATGATGACAGGGAAAATAGAATTGCTGCCAAAGCTAAAAAGAGCTTGGCAAAAGAAGAAAGAACTACTACATAGTCAGTCATTCTTTACTCTACAAACCTTTTCATAAGGCACAGAAAAGAGATATACAGAAATAATGGACCCTTGCTAAAAGATGAAAAGGACTTTCTATAGCTTACATTTTTCACCAGCAAGGGCTAAGATGCATCTCAGTTGCTACAAAATCTTATTTTTCTCTTTCACCATTCAGAAAACTGATTGCAGCTTGTACGGAGCATTTGCAGCCTGAACTTTTAACATCAGAAATAAATAACTGAAACAAGAGGTCAGGAAAAGAACAAAGTTGTTATGAGCATAAATACATTAAAGAGATATCAGTCAAACTCCATTCTCAAATATTTCCTTTTTAACTGTGCCTTTCTGAACTATGCAGAGTGATTTTTCATACAGTCAATTTCTAGTAAAATTGTGTTTCCATGCTTGACACCACTGAAAATATATTCATACGTGGAAGGTTTCAATATTTGAACATTCAAAGAAATTGGAGGTGGAAGAAGCTCTCCCCTTCATGGGATAAGACTTTTCCAACCCATTTTTATTTTTTCATCATCTAGATATAATACAGGAACTTTCCTGTATACTTATTAGCTAAGAAACAGAATCACTAGAAATACCTTCATCCAACCTTATACTTCTGCTGGCTTAAGTCATAAGGCAAGATGTCCAGTGGAAGCATCACAAGAAAGACATCTGAAATGTAGCTTGTCCTTCTCGCTTTTACAGGGGCCTGAGACATATGTCAGAAAGCAGGTGTTGCACTGGATCACAGCAAGCCTTCTGATACCCC
Organism: Syrrhaptes paradoxus; assembly: GCA_013400615.1. Lineage (NCBI taxonomy): Eukaryota > Metazoa > Chordata > Aves > Pterocliformes > Pteroclidae > Syrrhaptes > Syrrhaptes paradoxus. The sequence continues at coordinate 177,222 of VZTO01007778.1, forward strand.
GTGCTATCTGTCCTGGGTTCAGGACTAGCTATAGTCTAGTTGTCCTGTGGTCAGAGAAGTATCAAAGGCATTCAGAGCAGTGCCTGGTTATTGTAAATTTTCTATTTAATGAGAAAAAAAAAATGGGGAAAAAATGTTTGTTCTATTTGTCTTTTCCCACTGTCTCTTGCAGAATTAATTTGAGGCAGTAATATGTTCATCATTGTCAACACTCATTGCTGCATTTCAACAACGTATATAAAAGACATAAAGGAAAGTTTAACACAGAGAAGAAAGCAGAGTTACCTTTTCTGAGGTGGCAAATTGCAAGTACATCAAAAGAACATGGCACTACGAGTTGTGGGAACACAAATCGTTATATGAACTCTGTAGGTAAAATCCATGTCTACTGAAGTCAGATTTTGCCACGAACTACAGTGAATTCAAGGGTTTGTATTATATAAAGATGGCAAAGCTGAAAAAAATCTCAGTGAATTAAAAGTGCGTAGGTTTTTATACTAAACAAACTCTCTTAAATTCTTGGAAACAATATATTTAGCCATTTCAAGATTGTTACTCTGATTTTCCTTTCTGAAGAATTACCTGCTTTATTCCATTGTTCATGTCTAAAAAAAAAAAAAGTCTTTCTGAAAATGACAAAAGCTTTTCTCACATAAAACCAGGGGATTATAAATGGCATGGTTTCGGAAACAAGGACAAACACACAGAGTAGAGCCCAACAGCTGGTAATATAGAGGAGCTATTAAAGGTGATCTCCTGGTATTACATTGCAAGCTGTCATTTTCGGTAGTAGTGGAGGTATCTATTGATGTAATGGTCTCAGGAGACAAGAGAGCTTAAGTAGTTTTTTGAGACGTGAGGGTATTGACCTGACCTACTCACAGCAGTTGAATTGTTGGGGATGTTGATTCATGATTTTACAAAGACCTCACTATTCTTATTCTCCAGAGTGATTATACACCTGACAAATGGTAAAAGCAACATTACTGGACCTCAGAGAGTTACTTTACTTTTAATACATGCTATTATTAAGCCTGATAGCCTCTCTTATTGCTGTTTTGATAGCTGCCTGCTGTTTAAATGAAAGCACCACATTTCCTGACAGCTCATGCACAGGTGGCCCCGGTCTCAATTCTAAACAAGTTGAGGAGAAATCAATCTTTGTGAGAAGGAGGCAGGAGAGAGGTATCAGTCCATGTCATCCCAAGTTTGAACAGAGAATTTCACCTTGTCAGAGGGAGACCGAGGGAAAGGGGCCCAGGGAGAGGATGCTGACAGGCAGCCCTACCTCACTGGCTTACTTGATCTGGGACCATCTCTGCTGAGCCTTATCATGGCAAGACAATGTCTTGTAGCCCTTTCATGTCAAGGCTATGGTATCTCATACCTGCAGAAATCTAAGGTGAAAAGCACTGACATCAGTATTTATGCTGTCTTTCTGCAAACCACAGCCATAAAAAATAGATGCAACTATTGCCATACCTGAGTTACTCCTCCTGACTACGTCAGGAAAGTCCATTTCATGAGTCCATGTCACTGTAAAAATAATGTTAATGCTGACTAGAAGGGACTGATGGTAGAGGACGACCGTGTTCATGTATATGTTTCATTGCCCAACCTTAATGAAGGCTTGGCAATGAAAAAGAAGTATTGTCCCTTGATTTGTAAATATGTACATATGTGGTTTAAAATATTTAGTTTGAATTTCAGGTCTCTTTGGGCTGCACTAAAGGACCTTTTGAGGATCCTTTTGGGTTAGGTAGCCTTTTCTGGGAGAGTCATAAGACTTTGACCAGCAGAGTCAACAGGAACCCCTTTCTGTTGAAGATACTGTGCCACTCAGAAGTCCCATCACCACCACTGTGCACCTCAGCAGCTACACTTCTGAAGAACGAGCTCTCCTTTAGCAGGTATTTAACCCCAACCAAACTTCCAACAGCTGGAGAAGTGCAGCCAACAGATGGCAATCTGAACTCCAGAGAGGGAAGACACCCTTCTGCTGGAGTCTTCTCTGCTGGGAAACATTTACTGTTTGCTAGTTTTAGGAGATTATCCTTTCCATATGCAGAGCATTTTAATCACACTTCAGTGATGCTGAGAACACCCTACTGACCCTTTAGGAACCTTAGACACCTAATCTCTTCTACTTTGAATTGCTGTGCTGCTCCAGCTGATCATTTTTAACATTGCAGCATGTAAACTAGGAATATCCAAGTGGGCAGATTGGCTCCTATGAGCCTAAACCAAAGATTGTGTGTGGATTAGAGAGCATTTGAATCCCCTCTAGACACCTGTAGACTTGCAGCCCCTGTAAGCCTGAATTTGACGTATTGATCCCATGAGGAGAACTGTGGTGCCATCTCCCATAAATGCAATCACTCTCTAACATTTCTTGTGTTGTTAATCCCAGTTTCCTCAAAACTGTGGGAATGAACTGAGTGATACAGGTCCATCGGGAACAAAGGAGGGTTCTTCTCAGGAATTTCAATGTCTCCTTAGCACTGTCCCACCACAAATATTTTCCTTTCCAAACTTTCTTTTACAAAACAAAACATTACTAAGCCTCTTAATTACAGCAACCTTCTACACACCAGTAAAGTCCAAGGGTGTGGCTTTGGCCTCAGCTCCAATTATGGCTTGGGGGTTATATTAGTTAATTAGCTGCTACAGCTTTCCGCATTTCTGGCTTGAATGAGAGCAAAAGTTGCAAAAGCCACAGGAAACACAGTTGGTCCTCAGAGAATTTTTGGCCCAATGGGAAGCAGTAAGTGCTAGAAATCTTGTGAGTAAACCATGAGAGGACATTTGCTACCAGCCTCTTGTAACAATTCTGTGGATAAATTTTTACCTTATTTAGAGTGGTTGCAAATCTTGAGAAACTTCCCTGAATTCACACACCTAACTTCAGTTTAAGGTTTTGTAAAAAGGAGAAATGTTTTGCCTGAGATGTTTATTTGGTAGCTGATAGGACCATGATGCTGTGTAACCTGCTTGGCCATTCCTATCTCCACACATATGGAGGCATATGGTACACTGATGGTTGTCTCTATGTGAAAAACTAATTTTAAAACCTCTTAAAAGTGCAAGGACCTAACCTAAAATCCTGTTAGCAAAAGGTGAGAGTTCACTCTCAAAAAGGAAGAATAAAGCAGCATTTATAAAAAGCATTTTTGCAATGATTTAATTGTGCTCCCAGTGAAGCTGGAGGTAAAATTGCTAATGCCTTCAAAGTCTGCAAAGTTAGAATATCACTCAGCACCTTTGATAATCCTACCCCAAACATACTCCTTCTGGGTAGCAGTTGTAACCTCACAAGCTTCACTTTAAAAACATTGGCAGAAATAGATGAAAGAAGCTTTTTATTCTTTTCTTTCCCCTCACTGTGGTAAGCTCAGTGATTACAGTCATCTACAAAGGTCTGACTAGCATTCTGGAGACAGAGATCAGAGACAAAAGGAGGGTAAGGGTCTGATCTTTCAGAGGTGTTGTACACATGAAAGTCACCCCTGATTTCAAAATAATGTCTTTCAGTGTATTTTTTTTCAGGCTCTAAATTATTACAGAGAGACATACAAAGCAAAGAGAAGAAATCAGACACAGTGTCCCCTCAGCCTCAGTCCTAAGTCTCGAGCATCTGACCACACAAGTTCATGGATCTTGCCTGATGTACTGGAGAAGGTTAGGGATTGCTGACGAGGGTTCTATGACTGCTGGTGCTGTGGTCTGCATTACCTCAACATTTGCACCCCTCCACTGAAGCCAGGACCCCAGTGCAACAGACAGAAGGAAGAATGACTGTTCCTGCTCCGAGAGCTTGCATTTCAAACAGCCAAGACCAATAAATAGCTAGAAGATTGTTCACTAGAGGCCATTTGGCAGGTCAGTGCTGATGCTGAATCAGAATCCAGAGCCCTCCATGTGCCTAGTCCAGAGTCTTATCTGTTGCCAAACCTGGGAAGTAATCTCGCTGCTCCTAGATCCTGTGAGAAGACTCCTTTTCCCTTTTGTCAATACCTCAAATTTTCAGTAAATGTAAATAGGTACAGAAAGTGAACAAGGATAACTGTAGTTCTTCACATAACCCCATTTAGACTTGAAGTTAGTCTTGCTATCAAAGCCTTTTCTATCATTTCCATTCTAAAAAGACAGTAAAATAAGGTTTGCCACCATCTTTGAAGGTTGAATACTTTAGAAGATGAAAAAAATCCTTTTTGCCATGCCTTTCTAAAACACTAGAATCATCATTTTGGTTTTGCAATTTAGCTCAAAGGGATCCTTTTGCCAAGACACCTTGTTCTCTTGTGAGATCCACAGCCTCTTTGACAAGGATTCCCTGTAACTCTTCTCCAAAGTGCTTATGTTTCCTCCACCAAAATCAGAGGACTTTCAGGATGCATGAGGACCTTTTATTGCGAGTTTACCTTTCAGTATTTGGCCTTCTACAGAAGCTGGATGTCTTATTGCCTTTTTTTTTTTTGTATTTTGAAACCAGTCTTAGGGACTGATTCTGATCTAGTTCTAGATCTGTCCTAGTTTTGATGCTGGCTGGCAGCCAAACACCACAACAGCCGCTCACTCATCCTCCTCCTTGCCCCCTCCCAGGGATGGGGAAAAGAATTAAAGAAGTAAAGGGAAGAGAGACTTGTGGGCTGAGATAAGAACAATTTGTAACTAAACTACAATAATATTAAAAATAATAATATTTAAAATAATACTAATACATACAAATATACGAATGAGTGACACACAGTGATACTGCTCACCACCCAACAATCAAGGCTCAACCTGTTCCCAGACAACAATGCCAGATCAGAGAGAGTCCCAAAACCACAGTCCCAAGTCCAAGTGTCCAAGAGACTGAGATGACCCTGAGGGAGGGGCGACCCAGACGAAGACAACCCAGAGCAAGAGAGAGCTTCTGGACAGAGCCTCACCTATATACTGGGCTTGATGTGTACGATATGGAATAGAAAACTGGCTAATTCAGGTCTCAATCCTGAACATAAGGTTGAATCCCAGGCTAGTAATTGGGGCTGTGCACCCTCCCAGCTTCTCCTGCCCCTGAAGACACTGGCACAGCAGAGAAGCTGAAAAGTCCTTGACTGTCCTGGCAGCAGCTATAAACATCAGTGTGTTATCAGCCACGTTCTCAGTACAAATCCAAAACACAGCCTCGCACTAGCTACTGTGAAGAAAGTTAACTCTGTCTCAGCTGAAACCAGGACAGAGATAAATCAGGAGAGCCACAAGGAAGAGAGGTAGTGAGTGATTTAATGGAGAAGCACCAGAAATGTGCTTAAAATGTGATACGCACCAGCCATTGTATACTGAGAAGTCACAGATCTTTCTGTGAGATCTGAAAAAAGATCCTGAGTGGAAAAGGGTTTTTAAAATGCTTCCAGGTTTCCAGAGGAAGGTAAGTGAAGAGTATACAGAACCAGCTACACAAGAGTGCACGTTGCAATAGCCTATCCTGGGACAGCAACTTTGCCAGGCACAAAGGGACTCCTATACTGGTGTTGTCTGATTAGTGGGTAGGGACTTCCAGCTTGCATGCAGCCTCCACCCATACTGGTAAACCAGACAGAGGCAATGCATAGACATGGGTACCACTGCACAGTCATCTCTGCTGATTCGTTGCCTGCATGCTACACAACGCAGGAAACCATATAGTACATACACTGCCTTCTGTATTGTTAGGCTGTCCTGTGCCAGCTAGCATTCCTGGGCACTGTTCAAGGGAGAGCACAAGGCAGGGACTGTTCCCAAAATTCAGAATAGATGAGACCGTTATGTTGAGGAGAGGTAAAGAGAGTTTAGCCATATGGATGCAAGCCAGTCCCTTAGCACAGGCAGGGTGGAAGAGAGCAATGTGGTAGATGTTTTTTAATATCCATGAGAATTTCACAGGTATAAAAGCCTGGATGCTGTGAGGTAGTGATCTATAACAATTCTGCAAGTAGGTCATTACCAGTTCTTAATAAACATAGCCTTTTATATTTTAAATAGTCACTTTTGTTTTAGAGAAAATGCTCTCCTTGGCTGCATGTAACACTCATTACTAATAGCAAAGCTTCCTTTTTTAAAAAGTATGCAGCTGTTTTGATTGTTGTTAGGACTGCATTTGGGGATTATCACTTTTATTTCTGATTAAAATATCTTCATGGTAATGTAATTGGAACAATTGTTCCAAAGTAAATGTATTGGTTGTGGTTTTCATTATCAGGATAATCTTCCTCTCTCCCTCACACCCAAAGCAGTGAAATCCTTCCCTCTCTAGCAATATAAAACCGCATCAATGTGCACAGCAGATTTTAAACAGTTTACTGCTCACTACCCATTAAACTATTTTACAAACAACAATGAAACAGGAAATAACAAAGCATGCTCTTTGAATTAATACTTGGGCTAAAATACTCAGTTTCTCTGCAGTTCATAAACCGCTCCAGCTGTGTGTTCATGGTTTATGACATTTTGAGAACCGTGCTCCTCAGCAAAAATTAAAACCTCCTCCACTGTTGGGGACCTGCTGCGGCCCCGCAGGCTCTACTGTGCGGCAGAGGTAGGAGAGGTGCATGGCCTCTCTGCACCGTGCCAAAAACCCAGGTAGCTCCCAGGCTGCTGGAGGAAATCCCTCCCAGCGCCAGAGAAATACAGAAAGTTTATTTTCTTTCTGCTGTAAGTATAAATAAATCAGAGGAGGAGGATGCTACGGAGAAGAACCTTTTGGTGGCATGAGGCACTCCTGGGACCCGGAAGGATGGAGGAGCACTGCCACCTCTTGGCTGGATGCTAAAATAACGTGTCCAGGGGAAGACCTCTCCATCATCCAGGTGACGGACAGTACTGAGCATGATCTCCTAACGGGTGTCAATAGACTAGTGGGGGGGGGGAAGAAAAAAATGACTGGTTTGTCCCATATTTATACTGCTAACTACTACTTGCACATGTGAGCATCTATGAGTGCTTACCGGTTTAGTTTCCTATCTACCATGTCTGAGGCACTGTCCTAACAAGGGTGCCAGAAAAACACTTTAAGAGTCGTTGTCTCCCAGCAAGAGCAAGCAGCAAACTCGGTTGATGTAAAGCAATCCCTCCAGCCTTTCATTGCTGGGCTTATCCCAAGGCAATGACATTTGTGGGAGATTTATGTTATTTGGTTATATTGTGATGGAGTACTTCCAAAGGAATAAATTACGTATCAGTGCTGCACTGACGCTAGGCAGGTAACGATAGTCTCAGAGGGGACTCAACAACATCTTGCAAACATCTGCGGTCATTTCTGTGAGTGCCAATTAACCTGTGGTGGTCTGGTAGATGAGGAGGGCTGTCTCTTAAGAAACTTTTAAGAAAAGAAGACACATTTCTAGACACTGGCAAAGGAACTCTTCAGGTTCTTCATGGAAAAACAAAAACTGTGCCATGCTCCCCTGCAAGCCATCAACTGTCCAGCCATAATTGGTTTCACAAAGCGCAAGAAAGCTGTTAGGACAAGAGCACAGAGATGAAGGCTCCTTCTTTTCTGCCACTGATTCAGAGAACATCTTTGAAACCGAGTTGTGTGTATATTCTTCACCCTCCCTGGTAACAAAAATCTGACCACCTCCCTAAGGATCCTCAAGATGTACAGTCAAAAGAGTTGTAGCTAGTGTCAAGTTATAATCAGCCCCTATGACCAGACAGCCCTGCACCTTGGGTCCCTAACACATGGAGGTCCTTCTGCTTAAAATCTTCTGGTTGGTTTGTGCCTGACAGGAGAACACCACCATTGATTACTCAATCTGGAGAGTAAAAATGGACTGAATGGGGTCAAAACTATGTACCTGGAGTCACTTAAGGCTACAGAAGACATATGTACGTGGATATGCATCTGCACAGATATAGATGCTGAAAACACAATTTTGCACTGACACCTGGAGTGGTTCAGCACATCTCATGGCCATGCTGTGGGATCTTTAAGCCACAGTTTATAATACACACTTTTTTATCTATACTCTTCAACAGCTACTTCAAAACTATTTCTCAGCTTATTGGGAGATTCCAGCTCAATTCAGGATCAAGGAGACAAAGTGGTTTAGTCACTCAGTTTGTTGGTCTAAGTTTATCAGTTACTCAAAACACCTTCCTGAAGTGAGCCCTTTAAACTGGCAAATGGAATTAGAGTTGGTTTTTAAATAAGGGAACCCATATTACTGTTTAAATACAATATAGAGCGGAGGTTTAAGCACTTCCTTTTTATTATATTGGGTTTAGTTTTCCTGATAATTGGCAAAACCTTCAGGAGGGGCTTTAGTTTTGCAGGAGGACTCCAAGAGTTGTTTGGCTCCTTCCCTCCCTATGGGTAACAGTCTTATAAAAAGCTCACCCCTGTGACTGTAAACAGGAAAAAAAAATGAGTGTGTTGGGAAATGCAATAATAGTTTGTCAGAAAAAGCAAGCAAACTGTATCCGGAAGGTCCATATGCATTTGCCTTCCAAAACTGCCATGAAAATTAAACTTTTCAAGATGAGAAGTACTTACCAGAGTGGAAATTAAAATTAAAGTGCTGAATGTCCACAGCTTTACACTCTAATGAAATAGGAAAGTCTGTGCAATCCCTTGTTTCTCAGAAATCATCCTCCTTATTTCTGAAATGTTTTACGGCAGCACAACGTAATAGCAGGTTTCCCTGTTTGTTTTGTATGTTTTTATAAATAAAATTTGACTTTGTAAAATATTTCTATTCTCTGGGCCAACTTACAGAATAATTATAGCATTAAAAACTAAACTTTTGCAAGAACAACTTTGCTATATCATAGAACCGCTTGGCTTTGCGTGTGTTGCTGTGAAACATCCTCAGTCTGCGTAGATGCAGAACATGTTTAACCAATTTTTACAATATAAATACTTTCCAATAAAGAATGAGGCTGGACTTTCATGTTTATGTATCAGACACAGATCTGTTCTGTATCGTGCCAAGTTTTAGTAACATTTAAATATATGTACATATATATGTTTTAACAGTACTAATTGCCTGATGAAACTTTTTTCCACTTCCTATTGCCTCTCCTCAGGAGGCAGCTGTTTATAGTATGTACTGCGGTGAGGGAGAGCACATGGTTCAGACTCAGGAGCAGGGTGTAATCAAGGTAGCTGTAAAAATTATTTAACTTTGTAAAGGTTTCTCAGGTTTAATTGAGCTCTTAATAGGCACAGTAAAAATGTGATGGTGAAGTGATTGACAAAATTCAACTATATCGTTCTGTGTGAGATCCTGAACAAAGGTGTATTTTATTCAAGGGCAGATTAATTCTGACTTCTGTTTCACTCCATCTTTTAAATTATCAAGAGAATAGGAAAGAGAGCTTTGAAAAACTGCAGCGCTTGGACTTTACCTTTCAGTGCTGCAGACAAAGATTTGGTCTTCTCATCTGCTCTACACTGAGGAGATTGTTGTATTTTTCTTTGCAGTGTTACTGTCTGAGCTGTTAAAGTTCAGACGTCGCTTGCTATGGGCCTCTTTCTTATGTGCTTGTTCATATTAAGTAACACCACTGAAATCAGTGTTGCACAAATAGCATTTATTTAATGCTTGGTAAAAGCCTACAAAGCCCTGAGAGATTACTATTATTATTGCTTCTGAGTTATAGGCGAGGGAATTAGCACAGCAGGGCTAAGAGAGGAGACTTGCCTTTCAGAGCCAAGTCATCTGTTGTTTTAATCCACCTCTAACTCTCCATTGCCAGGTGACCTTAGGTAATTGCCTTTCTAGACTCCCTGGTGAAATAATATTCATCCCCTGAACCCACCATCAGTGTGTGCTGGTGCTTCCCTTGCAGATCAGATTGGCCACTTTCTGCTTCCTCCATTAACTGAGGCAAAACTAATTTTCCTCTCCTTCTCTGCTTAGTCTCTTCCTCAGCCCTCGTCCCTGAAACACCTAAGGTAGCAGGCTTGTTCTGCAGAGTCCTAAAAAGGTATGTCATGTCCTAGGTTATGCTGTCCAAGCTAGAAATTATAAAAGGGAAGGAAATCTTGGGGGAAATCGTTGATTGCAAAAAAAAAAAAAAAAATATTGGGGGGAGGAGATGGAGTGGAGGTGTGCGTAGAGAGGCAATATAGTTTTTGCTGTAAATAGTAATCTGCCTGTGGGGAGCAGAAAGTTACTTCTGGTTTTGATACTACAGCTTCCTTAATTGCTAACAGGATACCTGAAACTAGGGTAAGTACCCACTCTTGTCTGGTGCTATAAATCTGAGAAACCTAAGACACAAGATGGGACCTCCTGAATCATCAACACCATCCAGTGCCTTGCTGGCACAGGCAACCACACCATACAGTAATCTATAAATAAATATACTGGAGGAACGTTGTTCAGCAGAACTCTTTGGAAAAGGCATATGTACGGCAAGAGAGAAATAAGGCAGCTGGTGAAAACAGTGCTCTGAAGGAGCTCCTGGCTCAGACCCACTAAATCTCAGGCATTCTGTGGGCCTTATTCATTGAAATAAAATAAGACTATTTCATTTTAACTGAAAAATATAAAAGATGGCATATTTCCACCATTGCTGTTTCTTTGATATGTTTTCATTTCAGTAAGAAAATTTCTAATCTTCCAAAATTTTGTGAAAAAATAACCAAGAGGATGAAGTCCTACAAAGTGGAAGGATGAGAAAATTCCCTTAGCATCTCACAAAAATTCTCCACTGATAAAATCCTACTTTTCTTCCTTCTGAAGTATTCATATGAGAGGAGAAAAAAAATTATAAAAAGCTGTCCCACAGACTGACACAGCTCTACAGCAAGATGTAGCATTTTTATTGTATTTATTTATTTTACTGATGATAAGGACAAAGTTTTCTATGACTCAGCCTAGAACACTGTAATATGGAGTAGCTAACATTTGATGCTATTAAAAAGGGCATTTCAATCACCTGGAAAAGTCAATTTCATTTTTTAAGATAGTAGAAACTATAGGTTGACTCTGTCAGTGAAATGTATTTTCTACATTCTTTATGTTATTTATGCCTGATCTTATGTTTTCAGATTCTTAATTAAAGAGGAAATTGAATGCACTTGTTTTAAAAGGGAACAAAGTGGAAATGATTGATGAAAAGTAGTTGCAAGAATTGCCACTCTCTGAAACCACTTGATTTGGCTTCACAGAGGACTCTCCAAAGGCTAAATTAGAAGGGCAAAACAAAGGACCGTTGTATGCTAAGGCTGCAGATGGTAGTCTGAACCCTGGGGTCTAGGCAGATTAATTTCAGTATGAATTTATAACGCTTTAAGGATATACTGTTGCTGTATTGATAACAATGTAATTAAAGAATCACTGTAGATTGATTTAAAAATATAGTAAAAATGAAACTTTGCAGGAGAGTCTAAAACTTCAGAGAAAAAAGTCTTTCTTTCAAGGGGTAGTTTGAGGGCTCTTTTCCCTTTTTGAATAACCCAGTTGTCTTGCTGCTTTCGGGAGCTTTGATACTTGGCCAATACTTGAGCACAGATTAATGAAAACAAGAACAACTCTAAAAATCCTGAGTCTTTTTTTTTTTTTTGTGAATGCCTTTGAAATGTCTGAGGCATCATTTCTTCTTTCAGGTTCATCTATTTAAAATGATTGTGTTGATCTGAGTATAATTAGACTGAGTGATACTGCCTGATGCACTGTAAGTTTCAGGGTCAGGGCACTATATGAGTGCGCACTGCAAAACGTTCCTCTCACTGCATCCCATCTGACTATTACTGAAGCAAAGGCAGAGTGATCAGAAAATAGCATGCGGGCTGTTGGCTTTCTCTGTTTAGACTGATACAGCAGAGAGTGAACATTTTGGGAGGTTTATATATATTTGCATGTATTTGAATGGCTGCAAACTGACTAGTGTACCTAATGCAATAATATTCTGAGATGAAGGGCAGACAATATTCAATCTGGTCTCAACAACAGATTTAACATCTGTCTCAAAGACAAGATTCACAGGGACTAGATATATATATTGGACTATTATTGTCTTCTTATATAGTATGAGAACTGCAGCCTGGGTCCATGACACTGCACCCTGAACACAAAAACCAGCTCTGCTCTTAGTCAGACTTCAGTCTAATTAAGGCAAAAGCAGTGTGGGATTCAGGTGCATATTCCAGTAACAGCAAACTTATCTAGCAGGGAAAATGTAAAAAGACAACGTGAACTCTCACTGTTTCCCCAGGATGGGATGTCAGGAAATTTGAAGAAGGTTGCTATGGTTTAGATTCGACCGTAAAGGACACAGGAAATATTTATTTAGAGTTAGAATTAGCACCTGCTCCTTAGGTGGTGTGGTAAGAACTGCTGAAAGTGCCATTAAGGAAGTGAGTAGGTGGAGGTTTGGGAGGTGACTGGGAGGTCTGAGAGCTGGTAAGCAACTCTTTGCTAAGGTCTAGTTTGCATTTGTGGGGGCACGAGCAAGTACAGGAAAATGCTCAAGGATGTTGTCTATATAAGCCTTCACAGGATTTAAGCAAAATATTATTAACTTGAAGGGCAAGTTTACAGTCCTGGAGAAGATCTCCTAACACAACCATATTCAGATTATCTGCTTTCTCACTTGGAGAAGTGGCTGTCAAGGCAATTTATGACTCTCCTAGATCTAGAACTAATTATGCAGTGATTCTATCCTAGTGATGAGGGCATGATGGATTGTTCCACCTGCCCTTACAATAGCATCCCTGGCTCTCCAACAGGAACTTTTCTTATGTTGACAAGAGGAAGCTGTGATGAGAAGTCCTACCATCAGAGAAATTCTTGTCTAGGGTAAGGTTCCTATTCAATGATCCAGTAAAAGAAGGAAAAATTAAGACATCCGCTGCTCAGTATCTATAGCGCAAGTACAGTAGTATTTCAAGAACTGCTCACACTCATTTCCTTCAGTGAGATATTTCCTAATTTTAGGGGGTGTCTACATCTGGGCCAGTTAGGTAGTCACCCCGATAGTCATCTATGACCCAGTTAGTTTATCAATGGCAGTCTGGGGCATGTGTCACCCAATCCCAGGCTCTGCTGACTATGCTGAAGACACCTCTATTGACTGTGAAAGGAGTCTCAGTGACAAGCTCAGATATACACACTGACTTTGTAGATCCCTGAAATGAGAGAAGATGAGTCCCAGTCTCTGGCCACACATTCACATTGTAAAGATGGATAGTCCCAGAGCATGTGCCAAGTTGTTAGAAGACAGGAGAAAGGAATGAGGGCCGGCCTTCAGGGATGGACATACAAATGTTAGCTTCTCCAGCTTATATTCAGGGCACTTTACTACTATATTTGGCCTAGATTTGTAGATGTAACTTCACTGGGCCCGTATTTCCTTTTCATAGTGACAACTGTGCATAGACAAGGCACGGTCAGTACCTTGGCCTTACAGGACTACGTTTCATCATTAACTCTTCCAAACATCTGAAAGGCAGTGATCCAGTCCAGGAAAAAGGCTCATACAATTTATTCTTCCCATAACCAAGTGAGAGGCAAAGACTGAATTATGTGTCCCAAAAGCAGCGTTCAGCCTGTGCCCTGGATAGAACATCTATGTGCTGGCCATCCTTTGAAGGAGGACACAAGGTACTTGCTTTAACCGTTACAAGTTTTTTTAAAGGGAGCTCAGGTTCTGTAAACAAGACAGAGCAATGTTTTCTTCTGGCAGCCCACACATTTCGCACCAACTTTCACAGGCTGTACCAGGAGACAAACAAGTAGCCAACTGGCATGGCAAGAAAGCAAGTCCCCTCTCCAAACAGAGGGAGCTTGATCCTAACCACAAGCACCAGTGTGTGCTGCTTCCCCAGGCACCAGGCAGTGACATGCTGGAGGGTGAGATGGGCTTGCTGAGGGAGAATTTCAGGTGGAATTTGCTACAAAGCAGTTCTGCTGGACAACAGCCTAAGCCATAGGGTTTTGGTTGCATGGCTTAGGCTGTGAACTTCTAGCTCTGGCCATGCCAGTGAAAGAGGTCACTGCTTCTGCCTGCTGGAGGTTGCTGTTCCCTCGACAGCTAAATTGCCTGGGTGAGTACCCCCTACCCTGTTAAAGTAAAAATGTGCTGGATGGGAAAGTCTGGTTATTTAATTATGGGTGTGAGCTCCTCTCCTGTCACAGCAGTACCCAGGCTGAAGGTTATTGCACCCTCAGTTGTGCTGACACAACCGTTAACATGGCCACGTTCAGACTAGGTTTAGCTTAAAAGTGGTTTGCTGGGTGGCAGGGAAACAACAGTATAGGCAAAGAGCAAGAGATGTGGAATTTGTCTGTTGCTGTAGACAACTTTTGCTTTCAAAAATGGGACTAAGAAATCTAATTCTGTTGGATTAGCTGCCACGAAGAAGATAAAAGCCTATGCATCCACCAAGACTTATTCAAGTCCTAAAATATGTGACTCAATTTAGACTTGAAAGCTGTAAATTTACAACTTAAGAGTTGGATGCGTGTTTCTTATAATAAAAGAAATTAATGATATGTAGAGGTTTCTTTTTCTTAGCATCTATTTTCTTTTATTACACCACATAGATCCATTCTGGAATAGAGTTGGTCAAAGAGCATACAAGAAATTATCTTCTTCCAAAACCTCCAGCTAAGTACCATGCCCAGTTCCGCTACGACCTGGCTCTAAAACCAGATGCCAGTTAGGTCTCGATGGATTATATTCTTCCCTGCTACTTGCAACAAGTTCCCACAAACAGTAGTGTGCCTCAGCTTTGACAGAGCATTTCATCAGACAGTGATCAGTGTTCTCAGTCAAAAAAGCACTTCCTTATAAAACTATGTATATCAGGACCATCTGGAAACCCCCACCATAACTGTGCAATAAACTATACTTTAAATTTATATTGTGACATCGTGCTTATTATAAGTTCAATTCTTTCAACAGACGTATAAACCAATAACTTTCCTTGTGTTAAATATTCCCCAAAGAAAAGTAAATTGACCTCCTCAGGGATTTCCCAAGGATCAGAAAAATGTCCTTTCAGTATCTGTTTTCCATTATTGTAATTACAGAGGGTGATGATAATCCTTTCAGCATTACTATTTCGACATGTGCATGATTTACAGTCGGACATCTAAGTTCATTTGATGCCGTTGTTGAGAGCAGTGCATTGTATCAGAGATAAAAGGAATGAAACAGACATGTAATCTGATAACTAGCGTAACTCGTGAGTGGAACAGAAATGTGGTCTTATTTAATGTGATTATAAATAACTGCTTAAATTTCAGTTAATCACTGGAGTGTAAATGCTCTGAGATGAATATTATAAATAAACAATTTAACAAGAAGGTATTCATATCAGCTGATAATATTCTGGCAAAGGGACAAAGAGTTGATGCTGTGCACCCTGGCACTGGGTCCTCCTGAAGCTCCTTAGACAGGCAAAATCCTCAAGAAGATCAACAGGAATTCCTGTTTAATCAGGAATCAAACAAGATTCCCATAAATAAGTTGCAGTAGAGTCTGCTAAAAGCATCTCTGCTGAATTAAAAACCCTTTTTAAATTTTTTTTTTAATAAAAGGGGCTCTGATAAACTGTGCCTACACAGGTGCTTGTACATGCTGGCAGGATAAACTGCACCAGTGAGGGAGCAGCTTGTGCACAGAAGACATTTTCTGTTCGCAGGACAGGGGGAGGGTTACCCACAGCAACCTCTGCCCCAAAGTGTTTCAAACTAGCTGGTGGTGGGATTTGCTTGGTATGATGGCAGTGAATTCCTAACAGCAGCTTACCTAAAGCCCCCTGGAAAAGAAGAAAAACAGCAGTTGGTTTTCATACCAAAGCTTTTGTCTTCAGAAAATGCATGGGCAGGTCTGCAGGCAGGCTGTCAGGCTATTCCTGTGAAGAAACAGAGAAAGGCATTAATGTCTCAATTACTGGGCACCAGTTCTCACCACTCAACCAGTCAGGACAAAAGCAAATTTTTGCTTCTGCTGCTCCTTCCCACCGTAATAACCCTCAGCTAAGGGCTGGATCAGGCAGCCAGTGTCAAGGATCTCTTCAGTGGCCTTCATGCAAGTTCCCAAGGCTCTCGCGTCAGATATCCCAGCTCTTTAGGGAGCTGTAACACTGT
This sequence comes from Syrrhaptes paradoxus, assembly GCA_013400615.1. Lineage (NCBI taxonomy): Eukaryota > Metazoa > Chordata > Aves > Pterocliformes > Pteroclidae > Syrrhaptes > Syrrhaptes paradoxus. The sequence goes on from VZTO01007778.1 coordinate 193,295, forward strand.
GCAGGAGGTTCATGTGGCTACACACATATGTCTACAGCTTTGCTGGTCACCCTCGGGTCACCTTGTTGACTGCGATGAGCAGTAGGCACTTTCAGGGTCTCACCCTCCTGGATGAGATGAACTGTGTCCTAGAAGACACTGTTTATCTCCAGTGACTGTGACAGATGTAAAGGTGACTATATGTAGGTGTCTCTGCTGGAGATGTCAAAAGATAACTGAAAAGAGACCTATCTGCGGTGCTTAGCAGAAATCAGCCTTTATTGTATAATGTTGGAGATGCTCTTTGTTTCCTACTCGTGCAATGTATTGAGTAATGCAGTCAGTGACATGGAGATCCTTTTCAGTCTTTTAACTGAAATACTGGGATACAAAGACAACCAGGAACATCTATTTTAAACATTTATATTATTTAAATTATTTCTGTTAAAATATTTATTTTAAAATGGATTTATTAAAATGTGTTGAATCGCAGTCCAGATACCCTTGCTTAGTAGAAGTACCCTTTCTTAGTTGAAGTAGTTTTATGCAGTTTCATTCAATTAATCTTGGAATTAAATTTTTAAATTAAAATAAAGCCACTCAGATTCTACAAACATTAAAAATATGTGGACTGAATATAGTTTAGGCAACACATTCAAAATTTGCTAGAATGACAAAGCTGATGATAGAAACCCAAAGTTCTGCATCTCAGTATTACGCTGTATTCACTAACTGTTTTCTCTGAGATTTAATTTCTTTTGATTTCTGTGTGTAACTGGACCATATCCTTATATGACAGTCATTGCTATTGCTCAATGGGCTGGACTGAGCCTTTGTGACAGATCTCACCAAGTCACTAATTGGCACTGTGCTGGCTTACGTCAGCTGGAAGGTGTAGCCTATTATCTACCGTTATCCCAGATTTGACTGAAAAAACTACAGATGGAATTATTTCTATTACAAATAATGTTCCATTCAAACCAGAACTTTTACAGAAAGTTTTAAGTGGATTATGAATAAAAATAGAAAGTTTCTCAGGAAACTCCTGTAAAAGGAATCTTATACCATCCAAAACATTTCATTTCGATAAAACCATAATAACTCTTTTCACTCAGCTTTTTTGTGTGCGATACGAAATACCTCAGTATTTTAAAACATCAAATTTAAAAATTGTTTCAAAGCAACAGTAGAAATGCTGTGTTCTGAAAATGTTAGGCGATAATTTCTAAACAGGCAGAAAAAATTTTCTCTTTTCAAAGCTTGGGAAGAAAACAAATTTCAGCAAAAACAACCCCATTTGTCAAAGTGGTTCCAGTGGAGAGTCTTACAGTCTGACAGCAGTTCTTTGTCCAGGTCCCATCACAAACTTCTCTTCCATATTTGAAGTTCCATATGAAAAGCCTTTAGAATAGGAACTAGGGAGGAACAGAGTCAAACTTGGAGTATTCCACCCTTTTTTTCTCCCTGGTGCAACACTGATACATTCTATTAAAAAATGCACTTACCTATGCGTCCTGAGATCAAAAGATATTTAAATCATCACCTGTAATACTTCTTTAATTAAGAGAGTGATTTCATAGTTATGGCTAATCTTTGTATACAGATTTTTTTTTAGATTGTTAACTGTGTTCTTGAAATTAGCCTGAAAGTAGCTTCATATTTGACCCTCAGCAGCAGCAACAAATGGTACACAGCAGCTCTGACATGCTATCAGGAGTGATGGATCATTTTAAAGAGCCTGGAAATGATTAAACATGGGTGCTGCTGCATGCAGTCTTTAATTGATTGATTTGAGTTTGCGGTCAGAAAATGACTGTCAGCTACAGCTTATCTATAATTATCAGTAATCAAAACCAGACTTTTCTCTCTTCCTAATGCTGTAATTCTCTTTCAGTGCTCTTGACATATGTGTGACTCAGGCATGCATCTGCACTTGCCTTACAGTGTTAGCCTGAGTAGCAATATGCTTCAATACACACTCAACAGAAAAAGAAACACCTTTGTACCTCTGCAATAATCACTGTGAGTAAGGAGGAGAGAAATTGGCAGGGGAAGGTCTGAGGTTTAGAGTATTCTTTTCATGTTGTGCTGATGACAAGGGAACAGCAGAGAAAAATCACGTTCTTTCTTCCCTCCCCCTCCTTGTTTGTGTACTGTATAAAGAGCAACCAGAGTGCTCCGTGAGCAGGAGCAAATTTTATTCCATATCAGCTAACAGAAAAAAGCAAAATCATCCCATTCTCTTGGGCATCCCTCCTGGAGTGATTAGAAAGATATTTGGTTTTGAGGGAATCTCTCCAAAACCTACTTTGACTGCACAGCCTGAACAAGAAGATTCTCATTCTACTGAAGCTACTGGGAGGTGTCACCAGCATCCCTGTCGCTCCAGAAACAAGAGTGGCTCTCTTGACATTTTTGACCTATCGTTGAGAGGACTGATGCACGTCAGGCTGTAGGGTTGAACCCACTTCTGTCAGTTCCTACTTGATGCTTTTTGGGTGAAAACAGGAGAGAAAAATTGGTGCAACTCCTTTTGAAAAAAAGAGAAAAAACTGCTCAAATCCCATCCAATTTATAGAACAAATTATTTGGTCATTTAATTCCAGAGCAGAATCAGACTTATTAGGTGACAAAAGATGCTTCCTGCAACTAGCGGTAGGAGAACAGGTCAGAGGCTGGTTAGGGTGCAAGTCCCATCCCTTTGCAGGACGCCCTGTTGGGTATGGCTTTAGACAGCTTACAACTCCGTAGGTCTTTGTGAACCCTGCTTAAGACCTCCAACCCTTCCCTATGAGTCCAGCTCAAGGATGTAGCTGACCATGCATCTGAAGACACCAAACCATTTATCACCGCAGTGCCCAAATCCCATTTAAAGTTAGCTTTTCATATCCAAACTGTATTTCCCTTTCAGGACACATACAGGAACTCTGCTCTGTATAAAATGCCTTTAAAACTATGCATCAATGAATAACCCATCAAAATTTGAATGCTTCCACTTGACTTCCTCTCATGGTTCATCACAGAGGGAATAATTTCCACATATGATAAGCATGTAAGAGTTGAGATGTGCAACAGTCAAGTTGGAAAACACAAATCCAATTTTTCTGGTATATTTCTGACTGGGTGGCAAAAAGAAGGGAAACGAAAAGGAGAAGAGGGTATCTGCTTTCCTAGTCTTTATTTAGATGTTTAGAAAGGGTAAATCTCACTAAATCTAAGTGAGGAAAAAAATAAACCTCTTCATCAGATGAGTCATGAGATCATGTGGATACATTCTGTATGTATAAAGATGAGAAAATAACACAAATTACCAGCAAAAAAAAAAAATATTGTATTTNAACTCCTGTAAAAGGAATCTTATACCATCCAAAACATTTCATTTCGATAAAACCATAATAACTCTTTTCACTCAGCTTTTTTGTGTGCGATACGAAATACCTCAGTATTTTAAAACATCAAATTTAAAAATTGTTTCAAAGCAACAGTAGAAATGCTGTGTTCTGAAAATGTTAGGCGATAATTTCTAAACAGGCAGAAAAAATTTTCTCTTTTCAAAGCTTGGGAAGAAAACAAATTTCAGCAAAAACAACCCCATTTGTCAAAGTGGTTCCAGTGGAGAGTCTTACAGTCTGACAGCAGTTCTTTGTCCAGGTCCCATCACAAACTTCTCTTCCATTTTATTTCCAGTGCTAACTTGGCTGCTGACAGTAAGAGACAGCTCTTTCTTCCCAGTGAAATACAGAAGGCTGGCAGGACAAGTTTGGTGGTTACTGGCTGTTGTATGCACAAGGTACATAAAGTGAGTAAAAAGACATCAAATATTTTCTCATTCTCTCTACTCTGTGGCATTAGGAGGGGCAAGCTTTTGAGAAGGAAGTATAGTCATTGGAATCAATACTCCTTCTTTCTCTAGTTTCTGCTCTTTATTTTTTTCCTTTCTTGATGTTCTCTGCATTCCTTTTTCTCATTCAAGCTACATAAATAGTACTGAGGACTGACAAGGTCTAAATTCTGTTCAAAACCCCAGAAAGGGCTTTTAAGGTTATATCTGAGTCCTCAGACCAGTTATAACTGGAAGAAGAAATGTCTGTGATTTAGTGTCTAATAAACAAACTGCCAAGGTCATGATGGCATCTTCTCCCATACCCACAATCACTTCCCTCAACATTTTGAGTTGTTGCATGTATCAGCAGTACTCCGTCTAATGCCCAACCACATTTAATTTTCCTTCTATAAATGACTTCCCAAAGAGAAGTGGGTGTGAATTATGACACTGTAAAACAGATTTTTAAGAGATGAACCGTGCCGAGTGTAAAATAATTATTTGTGTAAGGAGGAACCGTAGCAGAGGTTTATCTTGTTAATGCCATTGGAGATAGGATTAAAATCAATAGCCTCTGTTTGGGAAGATGAGCTTTGAGATTGTAATGATCACCACGCTTGTAAAAGTCAGGGCTCTTTAACAGGTTTCAAATTAGAAATGCTTCACCCTCCAAAAAAAGAGTGTATGTCGCTCATCCCTGGACCTGGATCAAACTGTCCTGTTGGCTTTAAAGAGACTATTCCTTCCAAGGGCTCCCCAGCCATGCTGGGCTCAAGGCACAGCTTTTCAGAGCAGAGCTGAGCACGGCTGCCATGTCCTGCCCAGCAGTCTGATCCAAAAATCAAACACTTTGGGAACCAGGACTGCATGACTTTCCTTCTCGCAGCAGCTCCACAGGCTGTGCACAAAGCATAGCACCTTGGCTTCTAATGTGTCTCCCTTTTTACAAAAAAATATATCTAAAGCCATTGCGCTGGTAACCAAACTGCAATCAGAAGTTAGGAAATGGATAAATAAAGTCCATTTTACTGCCTAAATTCAAGGAAAGCTATAAAATTATCAGTCCTCTCTTTCCTCAATATATTTTCTTCACAGTTTGTGATGCTCCATGAGGTATTTCTTTATGCGAACTCTGTGACAGTTTGGCTTCAAATTATCCAAACATAAAACTGAGCTTATGAAGCCTCAGTCAGAGGTTGTGTGGACCCTTTTTATTGGCACAGACTTTAAAGGAACCTTAATAAACCTTATAGGCTTAGGGGACTTGTTGGTTGCTGGCACTTGCCAGCCACACT
>VZTO01007778.1:198680-214973 GCA_013400615.1 Syrrhaptes paradoxus
TAAACCTCTTCATCAGATGAGTCATGAGATCATGTGGATACATTCTGTATGTATAAAGATGAGAAAATAACACAAATTACCAGCAAAAAAAAAAAATATTGTATTTGTTAAGGAAGAGCTGAATAGTATTTCCATATTTTGCATAAAGACTTTAATCATCAATCACTTTGGTGAAGACACCTAAGGAATCTGCTATCCTTGTCCATAGGACATAGATGTGTTTTATAAACAGGAGACTTCCTGTTAGCTGGTGCTGGCGGAGCAATGGATGCCTGCCTGCTGCTCCACTCCAAAAACACATAGACTCTGGCTGTACTTCCTGTTTTTTTTTAATTCTGTGCTAAAACTGCAGAGCACTTGCACGATGCTCATCTGTCAGCATGCAAGTCGTCTCACAGAAACCTACCCAAGTATTTGTGGTGAAAGATAATATGCACTGTGCTGAACAAGGGCCTGAACAACCGGAGCCGAAATGCTGGGGCGAAACAGCTCTCACCGATCAGAGAGATCCACAGTCCAGAGCAGTTTGCTGTAGCTCTAGGTCAGCTCTAGGATTTCTACCAGATCTCCTGCTCCTACAGTAAGTTAAAATCCAACAGCGGCAGCTCGGTGTGCTTCCTCTCTTCTCAGAGTGGGCAAGAATGGAAGATAAAGCCTGGAAGCAGTCAGCGTGTGTACCTCCTTTTGTCTCGCTCCCTGTAAAATGCTTTGTCAATGTCACTCTGATACCATGGTTTTTGGTTTTTTTTTCCTAGAAAGTCTGTATAGCAGAAAATACTGCAAAAAAGAGGGAAGAAGGGGAAAAGGCACATTTGTGCTTTGATGCCTGCATTGGGGAGATCCCTGCTGCTCCATCACTCCCCTCATTTATCAGGGAGGTATCACATTGCACTGGATAAAAATGCTACACCAGAAAACGTTCAAATGTCACAAGAGGAGGTGCCAACGGAAAAAGTATTTTGGCTTCCTTTGAATTTCTGTCAGAAAGGTACTTAAAGGAACCAGAGTTGACAGGATGATAAATTTCTACAGCAGTTTTTGAGGCTGAAAGTGCAAGTTGGCACACAGTGATCCCATTTCTTAATCAGTTCAAGATGGACTTGGAAGGGGCACATTGTACAAGATGTGGAAGACCAAGACAGAGTGTGTCGCATCAAGCTTAAATTTCACCTCTGATTTTCTCAGGTGGCTGTGTATGCCACTGAAAAACTGACCACAACACTGGCACATTTGCTCATCTGAAATGTAAACTATAGCCTGGTGAGATGTTCTGCACGTTGTGATGAATGAGGTGAGAGCTGGGACACAGCTCTCTTATACCTGGTAGCAAAATTAGAAGAAAAGGAAGCCCTGGAGTGGTAGAGTAGTGCAATTAGTGACAACCCCAGCAGGGACTCCTGCAGCTTCTCAGGATGCAGCACCTGCTGTTGGGTGTTAGCATGGGAGATGAAGTCAAGAGAACTTAACTTGCGCTTTACCAGACCCAGCTGGTCCATACACTATGTCCCTAGAAGCAATATTCTACATGGAAGCTGCATGTGCATCTGCTGATGGTTTTTGATACTCATTGCCACCTGAACAAATGTGGACCAAAAGCAATGAAACGCTCCTGTTGACTTCAACACTGCTGGAGCAGCTCCTGGGAGTTTACGTGGACTAAGCGTCTTCTCTGATTGCTGAATCAAGTCAGCAAAGAAATATAGGCTCACAGCTTCATAATTTACAACAAAAAAGTTATAATTGTGCTAATTTAATCTACCACCCCGTACAACATAAACCACATCATTTCTTTAAAATCTCTGGTTTGGATTTCAGCCTCACTCCTCATTGAGCTATTTACTTTATTTTACATTGAGCTCACTGTAAAGGTCTATTTAAAGTTCTGTGTCTAGTCTGAGGTTGTCATGCTCATCTCCAAATTGATTGCTTCTCTGGAGCCTAAAAGCTCCTCAGGAACACTTTATAGGTTCCTTTTCCGTAATGTTATTGACTAACTTTGCTCAGAATTCCCAGGACCTCAGAAGATTTCTACATTACATTTTGTTTTATTTTCATGTCTTATTGAAAGCTGCTTACTTATACTTCTGTGTATGAAGATGCAAGCTCCCACACAAAGAAACCCACAGACCACAGTAACCTCTTGGATGGGAGTAAAAACTCTCCAGTTGTTATGTCCATTTTTGGAAAGTGCATATGAACTGCTCGTAATCCGAGTTCATCCAAACTATTTTTGAAGCCTAGCTGTCAGCATTTTTTTCTGAGCAATATTTCTGTTCTGCACTGAAAGTCACTAAACTAGAACATTGTGGCATTAAACGTTCAAAAAGAGGAGTAAAGAATGTTTGTGTTGAGTTGAATGTACTTTTAAAATAAGAATAAACCTAGAGAGAGCTTATCTCCCAACCCAAGAAAATAAGCCACAGATGCATTTCATCCTTTATTTTCTTATCTCTCATCATTAAATGGATTACATGACAAGTTTGGGTTTTAACCTTTTCTATATATCAACCTGCACATGTAATGCTTCTTTTAGTCATGTGTCATAAGATGTAGCGTGATAGCACATTGGTTATTGAGGGCTAACAGTTGCTACTTTTACCTCTGAAAAGAGTTAATCAAACAGCCAAGACAACCAGAAAAAAAAAAAAGTGTATGTTTTCCATCAACTTTAGACCTCAAAAAAGTCTTTGGCTTAAGGTTTTCTGACATATGTTAACCCTCTGCAACTCCGGATCTTGACAGGTCTCTTGGCTGAGTTTCTTTTATTCCCTGTGTGTACCATGGGCCCAGGACCGCTGTTACTGATGTAGGAAGGTAAGTTTTCTTCAGTGATCTGAACAGTGGTTGTCCAGCAATGTTGGTCCTAACTTGTGTTTTCAAATCTCCTTTTTTTTCCTAAAAGAGCACTATACATTTTTGAGTAAGCTGCCCATACCAGCTATTTTACTATTTCATTTTCAGAAGGAAGAGATATTAACAGTAGAGGTTTTATAAGTGGAAAACAGTCAAGAACTCTCTTTCTCTAAATTCAATCTTTGCAATCAAAAAGTATAGAAATATATATGCGTTTTAAGAATTACCAAAAATTGTTATAAATATAATAAACCTTTCATAGGTACTTCTTTTGAATCTTCTACTTACTTTAATCAGTCAAAACCAATGGTCAATAATTATTAGCAGTCTATTAACAACTTTTTTTCATGTAAGCCTGTATTACTTATGTTTGCAATTCTTGTTAATCTTCTCCCTAAAACTCTAAATGGTGATGGGTCATATTCTTCAGCAGAAAGTTCTTAAATGCCAGTTTTCAGATCTATTGCAGTACAAAGAGTAGTTCATAAATACTGTGGACAAATCACTTTTCTTAAGTAATAGTATTTGTTCATATTATTTTAGCTTAGTATTCTCATTTGATGATAATGTGGGTATATAAATTGTGATGATCAGTAAAACCTCAATAAACATCAGAGGTTTGTAAAAGAGGTCTCTTCATCCCAACTGAACATGCTCTTACATTAGTTTCCTGGTATGCTCTGATCTGGCACAGACCAAAAAAAGAAAATTTCCAAGAATTAATATCTTTTCTTAAAATAAATCTTTGCTTCTAAATATTAAAACTGATTTCCCATTAAATGAAACTTGTGTGCTTCAAACATCATTTCACAAAAACCCTAGAAAGGGTAGAAGTAAAGGATACATGTACATTCCTGTGCATATCCTATAACCACATCAGTCCTTTACTAAAGGGTGATCCTACAACAAAATAATATAATATCACCTCTTTATAGGAATAACATCAAAGGGAAACGATAATAATAACAAAAACCTAAGCTTATAAGCAACATTTTACAGCTCATAGTATATAATGTGCAATTCTAATAAAAATCTCAGAAACACATCCTGGTAGCAATTTTAATAAAAACCGGGAAACGTTATATTCTACTGCCATTCTGGCATTATAAGATTTGTCCAGCTAGCAAAAGGAGCTATGTAAGATCACTTGGAAAAGGTTCAGCTAGTTATACCAGCTGTCATTCTGCTACTGTGCTGGTTTTAACCCACTCTTTTGGAAAGGCAAACCTACATAGAAAACAAACCATTTTTTGACAAACAACTTGATAAACCTGCCGAGTACAGGAGGCTGTCTCCTACCTTTTAAAAAGAACTAATTCAATGTGTTATAAAAACACAGAATCCAGAAATGAAAACAGAAAATCAAGGGGAGAATAAGAGTGGTAGCCGAGACAGTGGTCTCAGGACCTTAGTATGCGAGTAATACACATAGGACTACATTTAAATCCTCTACTCATCTTACTTCCTCCTATTTAAGTTAAATACATCCATAGCACAGGATCAGGTGAACACCAGTTAGTTTTCCATACATATGAAGGACAGGCTAAAATAATTAGGCATCTGAAAAGAAACTGGGCACTTTGGTTGGGTTGCTAGTAGACAGATATAGCTTTTTATTTTCTTTCTCCAAAATTTGGTGCTCTACAAAAGCTACAATCTATTTGTTAACAGCAGGCAGTAGTATAAACCATTGTATGGTAGGAAAGACAGTGCACTGGCTTGTTCAGGAAATGAATAGGAATTGCTTTTAGAAAGCTTATCCATTAAATATATGTTATTCCCTCTGCAGGGACTTGATGGAATTTATTATCCTCCAACACACTGAGGCTTTCTTTTCACATGAGAGGATGAGAGAAACTGGTTAACTGCTTGCTTATTCTGGATAGACCTTTCAAGACCATTCCATAGCTGCAAATGTTTTGCTGTGGCATTGTAACCCATAATTATAAATAAGGGTCTTTGGCAATACATTAGATACTCTAAAACATGAAATGTTACTAGTATTATTAACTATATCCAGTAGTTATATCCTGCAGTTCATCTGCACAGCAAAGCGTTCTTTGCAGTGGGGACACCCAGGAACTTCACATTACAAATAAGGAAACAGAAGTGTGAAAAGGTGAAGAACTTCCAAAGAAAGATGATAGAAGAATTTTGATCACTTATCTTTATTTTTCACCATTTCCTATTCTAGTTCTATTATTCTTTATGTGTTCATATTCAATATTCACCAAAATAGACTTGTCTGCAATGCTTGACTGTTCTCATTCCTCTAAATTGCAGAGGTAGTTAAAAGAAGGAGAGGAGATAGAATGCTTTCCAATATCTATTTTTGTCAGCAGTGTGGACTCAAACCTGTGAAATTAGAAAGAGTTCTTAATACATTTGGCACATCCTCTTTTCTAATTTCTGCAAACATATTTTTAACTCTATTCTTCAGGGATTTTATGAATGTGGAATGTAATCCTGCCTAAGACAGCAACATAAAATGCCTACCTTATAACAAAATGGCCTTTTATTTTCCATTTATCAACTGCTAAATCCTGCAAGATGCTTACCAAGGGAAGTTCAATTCAATTGCTTACAGAAGACAATCAAGTCTCTAATGACTAGCATGTGATTCCTTTTACAACCATCAAAATGTACTTAAAACATTAAAATAGATGTTACATTTTACCTAGGATTTGAGGTAAGATAGAGGTATAAGCCGTTTAAGTTCTGCAAGGCTAGATATATAAGCTGGGGAAATATCAAACAGCCACTAAAAGCTCTGATCTTTTTCTTTAAAGACAAAAAGAATACCAGACTGATGTTTTTTTCAAACCCATCTCTTTGTAAGCGGATGGTGAATTCTGCTCACTTCATTTAAAGACCTAATCCTGGTCCTAATTAATCAGGAATGTCATGTGTTCTACTGCTGAAGTATTTGTTGCTAATTTGAGAAAATAATAAAATGTTAAACAGTTGTGAGCAATCTCAGCTCTTGAAAGCTAATAATATACAGCTCTTATTTTACCAGTGATTTCTACTCAGCCTGACCGTGAGCATAACAGAATTAAATAACTTCTGTATAATACCACTAGCTGTTCCTTTTTTTTTTTTTTTTTTTTTTTTTNTTTTTTAATAGATCCTTAAGGGCAATCCCACTACATAAATATGTCTCCTTTACTTGGGGTAATAGAACCCAGGCCAGGGTAAGTCCAGTACTACCCAATATGATTTTCTAGGCTATTTATAGAGATGATCTTTAAAGCAGCATTAATATGACCCATTTTAGAGTGACTGAGAATTTGGACCAACTTCCCTTGCCCCTCCCAGGGCTATAGCTGTCAAGATTTCGAGTAATGGAATCCAGTAGCACGAAACAGTAAATTTATTTTGCTTAGGCGTACACACACACACTCACGGTCATCATAATTTCCTATGACATTTAAGAGAAGAAAAACTCTCATACATAATATTCTAAAGGTTGAATATTTGGCTACCAATTTTTTCCAAAATAACTATTAAAGTTGTAATCGAAAGTGTTCCAGGCCACAGGGCTGGGTGGTTAAATTACACACTGAGGGGGAGATGGGCTGTGAACACTCAATGTGAACTTTATTCTCTCAAAAAATTCTTTCATTAGGGAAAACCTAAGACAGGCAACTCAATTTTATAATAAGAAAGTACCTTTTTTGGTTTTTTTTCTATTGAACTGACCACTTTGAAAACTCAAAGGGTTCCAAGCATACTATTAATTTTTTACAATGTCAGCATGCTTTTTATAAACTGTTTGGGGTTGTTTTGGGTTTTTTTCTGAATTTTAACAGTCGTCCGATTTGGAAATATTTTATACTCCAGAGGAAGGATTTTGCTTTCCCCAAAGTGGGGAATGGTATCACATTTAAGCCATACGATCTATTTTTTAAAATACCAGAAATATGGGACAAGCCCTTTCCAAATTGTTCATATTATGAACAGGACCTAGCAAGGGCTTTGTTTGCTCTTGTTCTTAAAGGAGATTTCTTGCATGGATTTCTTCTGCAAGCATCAGGGTGAAGGCTCAGCACTGCTTCAGCTTCATCAAGGCTGGGAGCACGCTGGCACAGGAGGACATGTGGGTGGATGTATCTCCATCGCCCTTGTGGCTACCTCCTACGTAAGTGCTCCAAAGATGATTGAAGCCAGTAGGAGCCTTTCTAGCAAGGACAGTAAGCTTTCATCAAGCCATCTGAATAGGCATATGATCAGGGCAGATGCTCCAGCATGCAGTGAGACAGGAGGAATAGCGTCCCTTTGGGACTGATTGTGTTCTCTTGGTCCCTATTCTACACTATCACAGTTGCCTGCCACAGTGCATCACCAATATTGTCAAAATATGTTTATGAAGGATTTCTTCCCCTTCTTCTGCAAATCATCTTAACCTGAAGAAAAGCAGGGAGAATATTGTTCCAAATCTGTAACTTTGAAAAGTCGTGGCTTTAAAACCTACTCCATTTATAGCTGGAATTAAAACATGACTGTTGAGTCTTTGAAAAAATCACTGCATCTTTCAAGAAGTGTTTTTTCCCATCTCATCCATACAATATTCTATACTTTCAGCTTTGAATGTTTCAAAGACAATGCTTAATGCTGTGTTATAAATAAGATACAGCTATTTCCTCTTTTTCAGGTTTTCTTTCTTGCTTTTTACTTTGGGCTCACAATAACCAGAGGTCTTAGAGGCAGATACAGCTGCCCCTTCCTTACTGCCCCCACCACCTTCAAAACAGCTTAAAACACATTCCCAGAGTGAACATTTGCAGCACAAAGAACTGGAGCTGAGGGGAGTGTGCCCAGCGGGATGGACCTGCTCAGCCATAGGGGGATTCTGGTGCTGGTAATCCATGCAGCTCTGACAGGCTGTCTCCAAGAGCTGCCAGGTTTTAGACCACCCGCTCACATGTTCCTTCCTCCCTCGCCCTGGTTTAACAAGGAGGCAAGGCCTCATCTTTGGGACAGAATTTCTTTCCAGGATTTTTTTTTTATTTATTTTATTTAGAGGTGGTGTATAAAAGGCACAACCTGGCAAAGGGACAGAGCTGAAGAATTCGGTAGCTCTCCAGAGAAATCAGTTACAGGCCTGGGATTTTTCTCTAGTAACCCAAAGGAATTAATCTCCTCCTTTCACATAAACAAGCCTTATGTGGAGCCTAGGTAATAAAATAATTACAACCACACTTCACATACACATTACCATCTGCCCTTTTCTTTTCCGACAGCAGTTCTTCCTCAGGCTTATGTGAGAAGGAAAAAAATGATTAGCAGAGAACAAAAACATATCAGTAAAGAATAATGTGTGTTTCCTTGTTAAAGAGCCTAGGTCCTCTCCTCCCTCCTTATTCCAGTACATACAGAACTATAAAACACAGAAATGTTCACAGGATATTAAGTATTAAAGCACTGATGTCAGCAAGCCAACAAAATTGCAAAGGACAATATACAGAAGTGTTACTGGGGCTAAGACCGTAAAGTATTCACTTTATGAAGAATTTTAAAGTTAACCCAAAAAAATCTGTAGATATGGTAAACACATAAATTGCTATATTAACTAAATCACATCAGTCCTGTACATTCTGCTCCATTCAAAACTGTTTCTTAGCACCATCAGATGGAAATATAGCTGAGCCCTGACATATTTACAATAAGCACCAACACCCTTCATGTTTTGGTATTCTTCTTCATCACTTTGCTAACAACTTGCATATTTCCTAATGTTCACCAGGCCCAGACAGGCATGAAGACCAGTTATATATATGAAGCCAGTTATATATATAGTAGTAAAAACTTACTTAATCAGTAACCTTCAGATTCTGAAATTTCTTGCATTCTGCTTTACCAGCTGCACCCGGGAAATAGCAAAATGTCTGTTTGCTTTTGACATCAACAACTTGTTTATTATTAATTTATATGACATCACTGGTACTGCCTTGACATTGACAAGCATGTTACCAGTAATTGTCACTGAAGAGCTTGTGTATGTGGGCATATGTAGATGTGCGTGCATGAGTAAGTGTGAGACAGAGACAGAAAATGGGCATGCAGCCTTTTCAGAGCTGGGAATCCTGGCATTTTTAATCCCTGAAGCGTATGCTGTGCACAAGGAGCGACCTGTGGGTAAATTGATGTAGAAACAGCACATTCCTTGCTCCTTCCTAGAAAAATCCTGCCAAAAAACCTTAGTACACAGTGTAGAACAATTTTTTTTTTCAATTGGGCCCCAAGGAGTCACAAGTAAGAAACAGAGAGACAAAGGAAGGTAGAAAGCATCTATGCACTGCATGTGCAAAAGTGCATTTATAAAAAAATAAAAAATGAAGGAGAGTTGGGGGAGAGAGTTTTACAGTTTGGTCATTTTATCCCTTGAGTGTCATTAAATGTTCCAGGCTGTGTGTATCTGGAATTGTGCCAGGTGTTTCATGTCCTTTCCATGGTGTTGCTGAACATTCCTGCTAATGGCCAGATCCTCTCAGACCTGAACCTGCTGACTCTTCCAGGTAGGAAATAACATTCAAGAAGGTGTTAGTGATGTGGGCTGAGCAGAAGCACTGCAACACAGGATCTGAGCTGTCTGCAGTGCTTCTGCTCAGGGTTCCCCTGTCTGCTCAGCACTGAAGCAGTGAAACTTTTGGTCTCTATGGAAGTTGAGCAGCCTGTTCCTCAAATGCAATGATCTGCTTTTAATCTTGCCTGGAGCTCAGGGCTCCGTCACTCAAAGGAAGACCATCTGGAGAACAAGTGGGGTCAGTCTGGATAGGGAAGACTGCAAGATCAGGTGTTGCTGTACAGCACACACATCTTCAGCATCCTTTTTATTTCTTATGTAGGGTCCACATGGACAGTGTGGAGCACTACTATAATTTGTTTGGGGTGCTTTACATCTTAGCCTTGGCACGGTGTCTTTGAAATCTTCCTCTCCTTGAAGGTCTAATGGAAAAACATATTCTATTACAAAGCTACGAAACTGGGCATTGACCTGAAGCTAGAGCGCCTCTTAAATATCATTTTATGCTTGAAATCCTTGGGTTTCTGATCACTTACCATAAACTTTCTCCTTGACTTTTGTTTAACATGGGGAAAGCATATATCAGTCACCCTGCAGGGTAAAGGCAAATGTAGCTTTCTTGTAAGAGTTAAACAGGTGTTATGGGTTGTCTGGAGGCGAGGAAGGGGTTAAGGTGTTGTGTCAGTTTCTTTAAATGGCTCTGAGGGAGCTACCCCCACCCCCCTCCAAGGATTTGGTAACAGGGTCAGGGAAGGGAGTTTTTTGTAAGAAACTGCTTGGAAGGCAGGGTCCCGCTCAGGACTGACCCGCCCCAAGCCAGACCCCAGGCCAGGATCAGTCAATCACGCCTCTGCGAATAACATATTGAGGAAGGACCACCCCCCCCCCTTCTTCCGGCAGGGGCGGGGGCTGCAGGAGCACGCGCGGCTCTGGGAGCCGGGCATTTCCCCCCCCCCGCCTGCTGGGCTTCTGTGAACAAGATGCTGTAAGCCCAGCCCCCGCCGTGGCTCATCCGGGAGCCCTTCTTCCCCGGAGCTGATGAAGATGGCAGAGAAGAGGAGCAGGATNTTGTAAATAGTTAATAAATTCAGCTGTTCTACTGTTCTCCACGAGTCATGTCGGTCTCTTGCCCGTGACCCTAAGTGGTAAGTGAAACCCTCCCAGTTCCCTGCCTCAGCCCACCAGGTGTTTAGGAAACTGTACCTGTGGTTTCATGGACCACGGCAACAGGACAATTCCAGAACCGGTCCTGGACCCACTTCTGCTATATACATTTTAAAACTTGTGGTGATGGTCTTGTTTTCCTTAAAGGGCTGGACACAGTTCAATAAATGACCTCTCTCCATACAAATTGCTTAATGTTTCCTGATGAGCCATCTTTTCTCTGTTGCTTTAACTTTCTTCTAGGGATTACTCTCTTGTGTGCACCTCCTTTGAATATAGTGGCTTAAGTTTTAAATTTACCCTCAGTGCTACTACTGTAACAAATGGGGCATGATACTGACATCTTCTGGATATCAAGACATATAAAACTCCCACTTTTCACTGTCACTATGTTGGGCATGTTTTCCTAAGAAATAAGGCTTGCTCTAAATTCCTGTCTCTAACCAAGGTTTTGTCCACAGAGGGAAAGAATTGGAGTCTTTGTGTTTAATTGCAAATACATACCATGCCTCTAAATTGTTTTCCTTACTTGGCAATAGGTTTCACCGCTTAGGTCGTTTCTTTGCTTCCCCTTTCCTCAGCAGGAGACAATATGGTCCTCTTAGCCCCTAAGAAACTAAAGATTTTTTGTGTTTCTGTGTTTATCTTGAGTACCTAGGACTTTGCAGTAGTTGCTCTTTTCTTGGAAGAGATATGGAGTGAACGAAAAAGAAACACTCAAGCAAGAAGAAAAGGCCATGATGCATATGCTGCCCAAACTTTTCCCTCACCTCCTCCAGCCCTCTCGAAAGCAAACCCTCCACTAAAACCCAAAGCTCGACAGGAAGCATATGTGAAAGCAATAACTTGCTCTGGAGAATTGATGTCTTTATGCTACCCTTTAAAATATTTCTGATAAATCAGTCAAACAAATAATGGAAATCTAAATTAAACCAGTTGGACAGAACCTAGAAGCCCTGTGTTCCTGGAAGCACTATCAGCCAGCAAAAGGGCGGAGGGGAAAGCCAAATCTAATTGGGGCAGCAGGGCAATGTTATTTGCAGAACATAGCTGTTTTAAAATACTCTCCAAAGTGATTTTTATTTTTAAAACACTGCTGCTGTTTCAATTACACTGAAAGAATTTAGCTGAAGGAATTGCCATACCAACACTCAGGAGCCAAAAAGAGAAGTAACATTTAAGTAGCCAATTAGAGCAGTGTCACACGTCCCCACAGCAGCATAGGTAGTACTGCATTGCTGCTAAAGCCCCCACCTCCACCCATACTTACTCACAGTGATACCAATAATTATGATTATCCTGTAGCACTTGGTGATATACACAACCCCTTCAAGCAGCACATCTGCTGCCTCTCAGTTTCCTTTAAAGACTTTGAGAGAGAAGTTATGTAGCATCCTTGGAATGAATTACCTGTCTCCAGTCACTTTCTGCTAACAATAAAGTAAGAAATGCCAAAAAAAAAAAAAAACACCAAAACAAACAAACAAACAAAAAACCCACAAAAACACCACAAAATCGAGAATCCCCAGCATCATGTGTGTGGTGACCCTACACAGACGCCGCCAAGTGCAAGCAAACTAAGTGTGCTCATTGAGACATGAGGCCACATGAGGTTGTATGGCATATCATGCAAAGTCTCCAGCAGCACAGTTTGCACTTGGAGAAAAAATAAAAGGAAGAAGCTAAAAGATAAGAAAAAAGTAGCTAAATTCCTATTCAGGTTGCAGTAGTATTTGAAAATACAGATTTTAATGACACAGCTTAGAGTTAATGTGATGGCAGAACTTTTGCCATCATTCCCCAAGAAATTTGGAAAGGCAAGGGTGGTCTTGTTGCTAAATCACAGCACTGGGAATCAAATTGTTGTTTCCAGAAAATGGCAAAATTTCCCTCTTAACCTCAGCAAGGGCTTTAACCTTTCAGTTCCCTTAACCTTTCAGTTTTCACACAGATAAAATACCTAATCCATTCTAGCCCAGGCTGTCCTTACCCACTTCCAAGAGGAATTTCTGAATGTCCCTGAGCCATGCTTTGATGTC
Source organism: Syrrhaptes paradoxus (assembly GCA_013400615.1). NCBI lineage: Eukaryota > Metazoa > Chordata > Aves > Pterocliformes > Pteroclidae > Syrrhaptes > Syrrhaptes paradoxus. The sequence continues at coordinate 211,263 of VZTO01007778.1, forward strand.
CCTAGCGTGCTTTGAGGGCTAGCAGTGAAACGTTCCAGTGAGAAACACAAATAATTAATGATACTGGAGGGCTTTTGTCAGCTGAACATCGTTTCTTTTTGTGAGGCTTTTTCTCGCTGTGTGTGTTGCCTGATGGTCCCTTCTGCAGCACTTCAGAGAGAATTTCACCTACATTAAAACTGCATGATCAGGTCAAACGCAACCGCATTTGTTAAAGGCTGAGCACCACCAAAGTAAATCTGTACAAAATACAACAAGGTGAACACACTGAAGTTCAAGAAATATGCCAAAAAGAAAAGGTTTCTTGTGTTAGAAAATGTGTATTAGCTAACCTTTATATTTGAAATGCTGGTCTCCTGTGGACCCAGAATGTATTTTCCGTATGTCCATGTGTTGGTAGTTTCATAAAATGCTGAGCACGTATATTTAAAATAGCTCTGACAATGTATAAAAAAGCTCTAAAATATTATGACATGGCCAATTTCCATGCTTTTTAAAATCAATGACATGACACCATATATTTTATGTGTGGAAATATACATCATAAATATTGGCCAATGTCATAATATTTTTAAAGTTTTATATGTTGTCAAATCTGCTTTAAACACAGTATGTGTGCTGTACATTTACTGAAACATAACTCAGAGAGATGCAGGAAATCAACTATATTCTTTTTCCATGTGGGTTTATTATATATTTTATGGTTTTGTTGATCTTTACAGTACAAAGCTCTTTTTTCTTCTTCTTTCTCTTTCCTTTTTGATGCTTGCTTGCTTTTTCCTCCACTTTTCTTGAACAAGGTGAATTTTCTTGTTCAAAAAACAAGAATGGACTTTGTAGAGTTCTGTTGCTTGGTTTTCTCTTAGCTGTGCCTCTGACCAAGTAACTCCAAGTCACAGCCAGGCATTACGATGTTAACTTTCTGTAACCACTGGGAATGAGGTGTTCATACACCCACTTTAAAACCAACAAAATAGCTGCCTTTCCCAACGCTCCTGCAGGGCCAGAGCTCCAACCCTCGCAGTCCAACCATGGGGCTTCAGCTTCACCGCAGCACAGGCAGTCAAGCCCTGGTATATCACGAGTACAGACAGAGCAGCTGAAATCATGCAAGACAAGAAAATCATTCTCTTTGTGAGGCAATATCATTGCAAGGCAATATAATTGTGAGGCAATATAATTGCAAGGTAGTGAAACCCTACAAGGCAAGGTAAAATTTCAACCCCTCAAAGGTGTCATATCCCCAGGCTGATGGTCGTCAGCTTCCTGGCTTCCAGAGGGCCTGGTTGGTTTTGGTGGGGACTGGCCAGGTGCTGTCACACCCACCCTCAGAGGATACCCCTGGCATCAGTGAGCACTACACAGTGCCTACATTTCCCCGTGGACCACACACTTCATCCATTTTAGTGACCCAGATGTGAGTGAACCACCTCTCAGGAGTATAATCTCCCACATCCAAAGAGCAAAAAGATAATGCAGAGCAGCAGAGTTTGATCACCATGTAAGGCCATGAGATAAAACTTATAAGAAAGATACCACAAAATATACCCTTTCTTACAGACATGGACTGAAATCCTGGTCCCACTGAAGTAGACAGGAAAATCTTCAGAGTTCAAAAGGCAAACGCCTTTACCTTTAGACCTCTTGCTTATCAGACATGACCATAAGTTACTACTACGGAAACCTTTATAAAAAGTTCCTAGCTATAATAAGAGGGAGCAAAAAGTAGGTCACAAAGATTACTTTGAGAAAATGTTTTAATAGAAGAATATTTATGTGATTAATTATGTTCCTAAAGTGAAAATGAGTGGTACAGTAGCTGACCAAAAGAAAAAAAAACAAAGAAATAAAAAAAACCCACACCACAACCTACAACCAAAACAGAATAAGAAAAAAAAACCCAAATATTTGAAAATGTTGTTACATGGTTTTTATTTTATTTTTTCAGGTTTTTCCCTTTCCCTTTTTTATTCTTCCTCCATTTTCCCTTTAGAAATGGAAGGGAAGCTTAATTAAAACAAGTTGCTCTGCAAGCAGCAAAGCTAATGAAACATTATTTCCTGTGGGTTTTCATCCTGTATCCCCTGCTGTGATAACCTTAGCTCCATTCTCATATCCTCTATGGCTGCCCTTGCAGTTCCCCAAAACAACCACTCAAATTCCCCATCACGTTCTTAAAATCCACTCTACTACACATATGCTACAGCATCCCTAGTTCCTTCCTAAACTGCTGGCTTTGTCAGAAATTGTAGCAACTTCATTATCCTGGTGATTGGCAACAAGCCAGATTGCTCATGTGCCTTTAAAATCAATATTTAATCCTCACTCCAGTATCTTGCATTAATCTTAGTGTAGCCTTATACTGCACTGATCCTGGGGTTCAGGGGATAAATAACTAAATTTAACTGTATTCTGCAACATCAGACATGCGGAAGAAATATGAGAAATTACTAATGTGAATGAAAATACAGCAAATGCATTCCAGAACAGCACTCCATAAGGGTTCACATCTATACTCAGACCCATTAAATATTTTACTGTGAAAAGATGTTGCAACTGCATTGGCACAGACAGCCCAGCTTACGAGCCAGGTCCTGGGCCTGCTACATCAATTACTACTGGATTCCCTTACAGGGTGAGGAAACCTGGAAACCAAAGCCTGGGAATTCAGTAGGTGGGCACTGGGTGCTAAATCAGCATATATTTCACAAAGAAAAGTGGTTGTGCCTGCAGAAGCAATAATCTGGAGCTGGAGAGCCCCTGTGCTCTGCGCCTGAAGGGTATTGTGTACAGCGAGACTCCTGGGAGCATGGACACGTGGACCAGCTTACATGTTCATGTGTCCCAGTGAGGGTGGATCCGCTCCAAGTTCAAGACATGCTTATAGGATGCTCTGAGCAGATGTGAGCTCTTCCTCTCTGCCTGCATTTGAAAGTGACCCGGACCCTGTAAATCACGTTGGTATGGAGCCTGAAGGTCCTTCAGACAGGCAGGGGACATGGAGGTAGGCTGAGATTGTGTTGATGAACTTTCCTAGCACTCAGAAGCACAGTCAGGACAACCTCACTTCTTTCTGTGAAAGCCCGTACAGCCATCCCATATAACATAGCCTTCTCCAGGTGTAACTGAGGTCCTTGCACCACTACACAGAAAGCCAGTGCAGGGACCCTGAGGAGACCTGTTGCCAAAATGAATCTATGGAGCACTTCCCAGCCTCAACTGACCTTATACAAGTGTATAAGCCAGTAGGTCATTCAGCAGATGCCTCCTCAGGAGTAAAGCTCAGCTCCATCCCCACGGCTGTGAACAGCATTAAAAAGTGCTGTCTCAGCACTCGGTTTCCAGCATTTCTGCTCTAGCTAGTGAATCCCTGCAGTACTTCGTGGCTAACTCCTGGCTAGACCAGCTAACAATCACTCCTTTTCTAAGGGAGGTAAGAAATGCCAATTTCAAAGATGAAAAATGAAGAGAAAAATAAGCTGGTTTTGACTAATGCAATAGAGGCAATCAAACTAAAATATAGGTCCTCACTGCTCACCTTCTTTCCATTAGTCTACTTTGCTCCACTTTACACTTTCAAGCTACCTTTTCCTGAGCCAAAAGTTACCCCAGTCAAGCTAGGAAAACAAAGTGTGCATAGCAAATATGTGAAAGAGCATATTTGTTAATGCATTTCCCCTCTTATTTCAGGAACAGAATCACAGAATCACA